>JACCIC010000377.1:52500-92500 GCA_018907035.1 Sycobia sp. Sy_11 | reverse complement strand
CACGGCACATCATCGCTCCAGCGCGCCGCACGCCATCGTGACACGAAGTGCGTCGAAACGTCAATTTGCCTCTCTTTGCGCATGTGTGCGCGTATGTGCCTGCGCGCGCAAATCTATGAATATGTGTGCGTGCGCGCGCGGTCCTGACACTGTACATAATGTATAATATATATATATATATATATATATATATATATATATATATATATATATATATATCTAAAACTGTACAGTACAGTGCTCGTTTCTTTCTTAGTGTCGGTTCCGATATACGTGGAAGTAATATACATGTGTATTATACGCTCGCACACTGATGAGGGTCGGTCGTTGACCCTTGGTACACGCTACTGACATATACAATACACGCTAGTCTCGTCTTTCTCCGGCGCACTTTCTTTCTATTTTATACGTATGTGTGTATATACATTATATTATATTATATATACATCCACGAAAATATATATAATGTATTTTCAATATACGCATAGAGCGTGTACACAGACGCACACCGCCAGCTCGTCGAGAACGCAACAGTTGCGAGCGCCGCCCATTGATATTGGCTACAGAGGAAAATTCGTCGCGTTGGAAAATTTAAAAAGTGAGCTCGAGAGCACGGCCCGGCAGAACGGCGCGGCGCGAGGGGGAAAAATGCGGGAAAAATCTCTCTCTGAACAACGACGGGACTGTATATAGACGAGAGGCGGTCGACACGCCGCGCCGGTGGTGGAGGCCGAAGCGAGGATGCGAGGAGGTCAACGACCTTGCCCGGGACGGAGTAAGGGAGATAGACGGAGAGATAGAGAGCGCGTGTGAGTGAAAGAGCGCGAGGGCGGGTGGGAGAGAGGGAGATATGGTGTTTTAGGTTAGAGAAAGAGAGAGCGAGAGGCGGGGGGAGAGAGGGAGAGAGAGAGAGAGAACGCATAGCAGAGATCCAGAGTCGTGCTATTATATATATACATAGACTAAGGTTTCTCCTCCGTGAATTCTACGCTTGTGCGTTAGGGAGTGAAGGGGAGGGGGGGGGGATCGGTCGAAAGAAGAGCCTCCGCTAAGAGCGGGCGTTGTACGTAGCGGGCATATAGCCGGTAAAGTAGCTGATCCGTGCCGGCCGGCTTCTACGCCTCGTCGTCGTTGCCGACGACAACGAAACGTATAGGAGAGAGGAAAATAGACGGAAGAAGCAGGAGCGAGCGGGGAGGGGGGAGCGTGCGGGGGCGGTGGCGGGGGTAGGGGGGGTGGGGGGGGTCAGATCAAAGCTCGTCTTCTGGTCTACTCCGTCTCTTTTACCGCGTGCTTTTACCAGAGACGCAGTTCCCTCTTACATCTACGTACACATGTGTATACACACACCAACACGATATGTATCTATTGTATAAGCCCGCGTTACAGGGAGATGACGCGGGCGCAGCTTCGCGCGATCGGTGCCCCGTACGCGAATTTTCGAAACGTCAACGACCGCGTTGGTATCGGTGTGGGCGGGGGGAGGGGGCGAACGGGCGACGGGAGAAGGATGGAAAAGCGGCGCGAGGGAGATGTAACGAGTATAATGCACAGGATCAACGGCGAAAGGATCAAAACTTCACGTCTGGCGGGAGGGAGAGAGAGAGAGAGAGAGAGAGAGAGAGAGAGATACAACTGCGCAGCGCAGCTGGTTTCGACGGTGTACTATGTATATATATTTATATATACACTGCATTGAGAGCGTGCCGAGAGTGTCCTCGCGCGCGCGCGCGCCCGCGGCAGCGCTCACTTTCTATTATATTATATACTTGCCTTACATTATATCCCGGATCCGCGAGCTGCACCCGGGCGCGCTCGGCCTCGCCGCCTTTGTTCGTCGCGAAGGACGCCAGCGCGCGCGCGCGCGCGCCCCGCGAGAGCGACGGCGCGCCCTGTTGAGGGAGGGGGTGTAGGAAAAACGCGGGGTGGACAAGGGGGCGGAGGAGGTGGGGGGGGGGAGGAGAAGGAGGACAATCGGTAAAATCGCTGCGCCACGCGCGGCCTTTCTCTCTCTCTCTCTCTCTCTCTCTCTCTCTCTCTCTATATATATATATATATATATATATATATATATATATATATATATATATAACTCTTTCGTATTGGTGTATTCGAGAGTAAAAGAGAAAGGGGCGCTGGACCAAAATAGAGCCGTGAATATACGTATATAGGAAAATATGTATATAGACGAGGTCTCGTTGATACGATCGTATTGTGTATTAGCGTAGAAAAATTCGCGGTTATAATAATGCCGATCGGCGTTGCCGTACCTGATTTATATACGCGCGCTCGCGGTGCACCGGAGACGATCCGCCCTTTAAGTTCCAATAAATAATACAAGGACGGGCAACAATGATCTTATCGCACAGCCGTCGATGGGTGTATATAGTATCTTTAACTAGAGGTGTGCAAAGGACGCGCGTGTATATGGTCCTCCCTTCCCTCCCTCCCTCTCTCGCTCTCGCCTATTCTGTGTCCGTGCATGTTTATGTGTGTTTGCACCTTTGCAGGGACGGAGGGAGAAAGAGAGAGAGAGAGAGAGAGAGAGAGAGAGACTGCGGACACTGCCCTCGCTCCCTTCCCCACCCTCGCACGGGAGAGCGCAAGGTCGACCGATTGTTATTACACGGCCTATATGTGTATAATAAAAGGTACAAGTTGTATGGGAGCGGGCGAGAGCGAAAGGTTGAGAGAAGGTGGGATTATATATTTTGTATCTGGGAAAATAATTACGGGTGAGGGGAGGACTGTTGATATTTTAACTTATAGATTCGCGGATATATGCACTGAATTGCCTGTGTATCTATATCACACACACGCACGCACGCACGTACGCACGCGCGCGCGCGCGCTCGCCACACACACACCCACACAACACCGCACACACACACACACACACACACACACACACACACACAGAAAAGCGCGCGCGTCATACACGGCGTCGGTACTTTTTTCAGAACCCCCGTGTGATCATCGTGATTATCCTCATTATTTTCACCTCGATTTTCGCCCGTCGCGGGCGCTGCTGCCGCACGGCTCCCATACATGTACCCGCGACGACGGCAGCTCATGGATATCGATCGGCAATCGCCGCTCTTCCGATCGCGCCGGCATAATATGCGCCCCCGTTATGGTACAGATGACGGCGAAGTATACCACCGTATTACAAATATATACATATATATTATAATACACATTTAAGAATGGGGGGGGGGGGGCTAGAAAAATTCCATTATAGGCCCAGCGCGCGCATCCGCCGTGATCCATTTATCTTTCGAATGTAATATATATGGCAGAGCGGACAGACGAACGGATCGGGAAAGAAAGGAAGATCGACACGCTGCGCGCAGCGCCCGATGGATGCATTAGAATATCACGAAACTTCTTAAAAGCCACATGTGACGCAATATACGCATTATATATATATATACGTTCCGTCGCCACGAACAGAGTATTTTTCGAACTTTTGAAGTTGCGCGCCAGTGGATGATTGCACGCGGATACTTCAAACGAAGGGGCGGCGCTCGAAGCATGACTTTTGTATATAAAACGCTACACTGACGTGCCTCCCATATGAACGCGCGCGTCTGTGTGTATGCGTATGGGCGTAGGGGGGGGGGTTGTACGGTGCCGAGGGAGAAAGTACCATGAAGCGCGCACGGCTCGTCGTTTTCTCTTCTCTATCGCAATAGGATCAAATATGATACAATGTACAATCTCGTGCAATACGTATACTTTTTTGCTTCGCTCAATGACTCTCTTTCTCTCTCTCTCTCTCCCCTCTTTCTCCTCCCTCCCTTCATCGCTCCCTCTCCATCTCTCCCTATTTTTCTCACCGTATGCTTGCGTGATCGTTTGATACGTATAATAACACATCGAAAACACCGCTGATGCCGCACGCAAAGTGTATACATATTATCTATAAAGCGAAGAAGGAGAACTCTGCAATTCGGCGCAATTTCCCCGGCTGCTTCTTCTGTCTCTCTCTCTCGCTCTCTCTCTCTCTCTCTCTCTCTCTCTCTCTTTCTCTCTGTCTATCTCCCACCAGGGCCGCGTGGCAAGGGTCGACGACATCACCGGCCGCGCGTATTATACGCGGTGGAATCGCGCGAGGGCGGAGGGGGGGGGGTAACACCGGGAATAAGGAGAGCGAGAGATTCGGCGAGTTACGGGGTCAGGGCTGCGGGGGAGGGAGGATAGCGTGTGACTCACACACGACACACTGACTATATGTATACCGACGCTTTGCCTCGTCGACGTCCACGACGATGCCCTGAGTGTGCTCTCGTTGCCCCCTTTTTTCTTTGTCGCGGGGAGACAGAGAGAGAGAGAGAGAGAGAGAGAGAGAGGCACCACGGAGTTTGGTAGAGCTTTTCTAAAACGTTCTTCACCGTACCATTCATACACACACACACACACACACACACACACACACACACACACACACACACACACACACACACACACTGCTGCTGCTGTTGCTGCTGCCACGCAGTCTTTTCTTCTCTTCCTCGGTCTTTGTTTGAGGCCGCGATCTATCCGATGCGATCTCATAACGCTTCCCGTGAGATGCGGCAGATTTTCGCGCGAACTGCGCAGTATATATATATATATATATATATATATATATATATATATATCCTAATTTTTCCGCATCGTCGCTTCATCCGTACGGTTTGCGTGTAAAAGAGAGAATATAAAGGGAAAAAAAAGTGTTGGAAGAATACTGTTCTACGAATATATATCGATATATATATATATATATATATATATATATATATATATTATACTATTGAAATGGAAAGATAAAGTTTCCCAGGGAACAGAGTTGGTCGATTATTTTGTGAGAAAAAGAAAAGGGACTCCATATACTGTAGCCGACATTTAACAAAAATTATATCTACATAAATTAAAATAAAAAAGTATTTTTGTTGGAAGCAGCGAGAAAAAAATCGAATTCTACAGAGAGATCGCATTGGAGACAAAGACGCTACTCGTTGTTTTTTTCACTCCAAATCTGACGTTTGACAAATCTATACGTATCGTCTGCGTATGTATGTATATATACGCATTACGCACACAAAACGAAGACACATATTGCTTTCGTATATATATATATATATATATATATATATATATATATATATATATCAACGCTAATTCACACGCTGCTCATACATACAGATTCGTCGTTGTTTATCCATATTGAAATTTAAATAGCCTTGATAAATTGTCCACATATAGATACCTTTGTTTGCTGAGAAAAAGAAACGATGCATGCTCCTTTTTTTTCTTTCGCGTAACACCGCAGAGCGCGATTGTTGATACAGTTGAACGGCTCTAATTACATTATCAGAAAAATAGCTTAACCGCGATCGCGAAAAAGAATTGTGTTTTTGTCGAACCACTATTCTCGTTTGTATGATTATTGTCGCAAACCGCGAAAGTCGCTCGGCCAAAATTTCACGCTTAAATATATATATATATATATATATATATATATATATATATATATATATATATATAGACACCGGGAAAGAAATTGATCGATCGAAATTATCGCGCGTGTTTGCGCGGGTCGCTGAACTTACGCCAGACGACCCAGGAAAATATATTAAAAAAAAAAAAAAAGAAGAAGAAAAAAAAACGCTAATGTCAAGTTCAGCGATCAAGCCGCGTTCTCGTGTCTATCTCTCACTCCCTCCTTTTTTTTTTGCTTTACTAAATACACTATAATCATATACGCATTATAATGCAGTGTGTACATACACGAGCATGATCGTTCCATCAGACATCTAATTAAGGAATCCGATCGGCTTGTCGCACGGAAACTAATATAGATATAATTTAAAAAGCCGGCGATACTGCGGTAATATATATATATATATATATATATATATATATATATATATATATATATATATATATAGTTATTCATGTGTAGACGGTCAAATCCTTATCGTCGGTAAAAAAACATGCATACAGTAGTATTCGATATATATATATATATATATATACAGGCAATTACATATATATTTAATATTAGGCTCGTGCGACAACGTTATCATTAGCCGATAAGCGCGCGCTCGCTTACTGCAATCCATGCACCGCGATGCGAAGCCCTCAATTCCCCCTCCTTCCACTTCGGCTCTACACGATGTGAACGCGCACCTCGAGCTTTTTGCTGAAATTTATTTTCGTTTTTTTTTTTTTTTCATTTCGATTCTTACATATATATATATATATATATATATATATATATATATATATATATATACCCCCTGATGCGCCCAGTATCACGCAACAAAAGTGCAAGCGCTCCCGCACGACGAACAGGGACGTAAACACAATTATACTTTTATGTATATAAATGTATGCGCATACACGAACGATAAATGCAGATGTTAATGAATATTCGTTTGAGAACGTTTGAGGCTAATATAAAGGTAATGCAATATCGCGGAGTGTGACGTAGTCACACTATACAGACATACACATAGGGATGTTACATATATACATATGCATTTGTGAAAAAGTGACGGGTTAATGCTCCTCGCCGAACAAAAGCTTAGAGAGAGAGACAGAGAGAGAGAGAGAGAGAGAGAAAGACAATGAATCCACATAACTTTGTATTTCTATCAATATATCTCAAGGATAGAAACACTTTTTGGCGGTAAAAAAATGAAATAAGTATATATAAATAAAACTCTCATGTAAAAACGTATGTAATTCATATTGTGCACTTCATGCCCTTTATATTATCTCAATTCATTAAATCATTGGAAAATCCCATAGGAATATCCATTTCGCGTTTGTATATATTCCAACAAAAAACATAAAGAAGCATATCGGCAACGAGACGCCGTAGAAAATACTCCGAATAAGTAGTAACAGCCAGATTATGTAAGACGCGACCATGAATATTTGTAAATAGGAACACGCAAATGATCGGGAATGCTTCGTTATCTAAATAAATTCAATAAAGACAATGATTTTTAATGGAATTTAGGTATTACTGTTTCAATAAATAAATTAATAAAGGACTAAGAGCAACTCAGGAGTAGTGAATTTTTGACAGAAGACCAAATGTTGTGCAAATATACTCGATCGAGATTGTATCAACTGACAAAGGAAAGTTCTTCATCAATCTATATAGAATTCCTCCGTTTGTTTTTCATTTACAAAAGTAACGTTTATATATATATATATATATATATATATATATATAGAAAAATTTATATTATATATATATTTTTATAATATATTATATTATGGCTGTATGGGCCTAAATACGGCCTAGGTAAGATTAAATAAATAAAAAAAATATATATATTATATTATAAATTATATTATATATGATATTTGTTATCCATATAACAATGATTTTGGTAAATTACCGAAAGATTTGAATGAGAAATCTATAAATATTAGATATATATTTAACATTGTGTTAACGTAAAAAAAAATTGAGCGAGGATCGAGAGATCAAATTTTATTTCTAGATGTCCATTCACATATATATTTATACATTATGCGTCGCGGATGCTGTTACCTATCGCGCTCGTCTCGTAATTTTTTTGAGCGCGTGAGAATAAAAAATTTACGAAAAATTACATATGTGTATGTATATATATATATATATATATATATATATATATATATATATATATATATATATATATATATTATGAATGCCCGCCAATCTACGTCGAAGACTATAATGCATATAATAATCCGAGTAAAGTGTATTATTACCATTGCGTATTTCGGCAGCACAATAAAGCAAAACGATAAAAATAATCGCTCGCGGTTCGTGCGTGCGTATGTGTGTTTCTATAATAGAAGCCAAGGCGAAGCCTGTTGTTGACATGCGGGCAGTCGCGATAATAAGATATAAAATGCTTCAACATAATTATACGCACATCTATACAAACATACACGGGCGCGCGTGCGCGCGTTCAGACACACACATACACATGCGCGCACAGTGAGTATAAAATACAAAATCGACGAACGTTAATTTTCAAAATAGTGCGTGTATAGGATACGAAAGTGTGTGTGTGTGTGTGTGTGTGTGTGTATACACGATGTATCTCTCCCAATAATATTAGACCGTGCGCCGTGGTGGGAGGGAGGGGGGGCGAGCGACTCGCGAGCTCATTATACTTGCAGATTTTCTTGTTTTTTTTTGTGAGGGGGCGGTGGGCCGAGGGGGGAAGGGGCAACCTGCCATCGTATAGGCGCGTCGACGGGAATCTACGTTTCATACTATATATATACACATAGGTATACATATTTGGTATGTGCATATGTATATGTAATTGCTACTGCTACCGCTGCGCGCACAATACATTAGAACGAAATCGTGGACTCTCTCTCTCTCTCTCTCTCTCTCTCACACATTTTCTCTTTTTCTTCTGCGCACATCAATAATATGAGCACGCGCACGAGTATAGTATGAAAATACCAAAAAAAAGTACCCGCAAACAGCAACGAATTGCGCAAGTAAACAGAATATTCGTGTGTGTATGTATATATATATATATATATATGAAAGAGACAGAGAGAGAGAGAGAGAGAGAGATAGAGTTGCACTTCCGCGATTGGAGAAAAGATTACGCAAGATCGCTCCCGCGATATACACTTTCTTCCTCACCCCCTGCCCCTCTCAACACTCCACTTGCCTGTTCAAGCCTCTATCCCACCGAACTTTCTTACGATCCTTTCGCCTCTGTCGCGAGTCGCGACAGAGGATATATATATATATATACAGAGTTCCCCTCGAAGCCCTTTTCAATGTGCGCGCGTGCGCCGAGTTTACGCATTATACATGCACTGTAGGTGCACTTTTAATTCGTGCCCCATTCCATCGCACCGGGCTTCGAAGTGCGCACGTAAAGCAACGGCTGTGTGTGGTTACGCGCAGGACAATATATTTCTGCAATTCGTGGAGCATGCGCTCAAGATCTCGTAACGGACACGCTGCCGTCGTACAATTGCGCAGGTACGCGGGCGATGACGCTTCGAGGCACGTATTTGCGTGCTATACCGCGTGTACAATGATCAAATATACGAAATGTACTTTTTATTTTCGCACGGTCCAAAATTTTGCCTCGGTCGGCTTCTGCGCGCGCGCGCGCGTGTATATAATACAATCGGAAATCGAAGAGAGAAAATTTCATAAAAAATCTCGAATATAACTGTGTGTGTGTGTGTGTGTGTGTGCGTGCGGTGCGAATAACAATATATATTTCTGGAATAATTTTACAGTATTGCCCCGCGAACAACTGTGACCAAAAGAGAAAAAATGATAATAATAGTAATGAGGGAAAAGGAGAAAGGTCGAACGGTTTCCGTTCCGCGTTCGCGGAAAGCAACGGACTTTGATCGCCCGGCGTTCTTCGGCGCTCGGGCGATGAAAGTAAAGTGAATTCGCGTTCCTCATTTTGTCGAAAATGTATTTATTATGTATGCATCGCAACCGCATTGTCGTACGTATAAAATTCGAGTTTGGAAATCATTCCTATATAATTAACATGTAGCACTATATGTATGTATATATATATATATATATTGGTTCAAGCGAACATAAATAAAGTGCATGATAAAAGAACGATACAAGTATGTATGTTGCGCACACGCATACGCGCGCGCGCGCGTTCTGACGCACATATATAAAACGACAGGGCGCGATGAAGCGCTCTAATATATATTCCACGCTCATATATGTATGCGATGCTTATGTATACATAAGACCATGGTCTGTGTGTGTTTTCTAATTTTAAATCTGTCGCCGCGCAAATATATATGTATATATTCAGTGAGTTGCTATGAGAGCGAGGGAAAGAGCGAGAGAGAGAGAGAGAGAGAGAGAGAGAGAGAGAGAGAGAGAGAGAGAATCGCGCGAGTGCTACCCGCATCACTGGGTCAGGGTTAACGTCGACGGCGACCTTAGAAGGATTCGCGCGCGCGCGCGCGCGCTCGCCTCGAGTATTAAAACTTGGCTGTGCCGCCAAACCGGCGACAGATAGAACAGTGAGGTTTCGATTCCAGAGTGCTTTGCCTTGATGTGCGCGAGTTTGCGTGTGTTATGCGCTTCGCGTATATGCGTATTTGCGACAAAACAACGGTATACATGTTTTCAATCGTACCTTTTTTTTTACTTGTTGAGATTTCGGCCAGCTTTTAATGCGTTTTAATGCGAAAATAATATATATATATATATATATATATATATATATATATATATATATATAAGGAATTTGGCGTGCGTCGTTCGAACGTTGGAATTTAATATACATACATATATATGCATCGCAGCGGGTGAAGAGCCGTTATCGCATTTAAACTTATTATGAGTGACCCCGCCGATGCTTTTTCAGTCTCGTCGGCGTGCGCACCGCATATATATATATATATATATATATATATATATATATATATATATATACATCACATATATGTACACTTCATCAGGCGCATCGAGACGGGCCGCTGACCGATGGCCTCCTCCCCCTTCCCTATGCCTCGCGCTCCACGCGGATTATCGGCCCTTTACCCTTTGAATATTTTGAAGCACTTTCGTTATATGTGTATATTCTCCCACACGCTGGCGCGCACGCATGCGCAGATACTATTGGAATATCCAATCGGGGCACATTTTTCTTTTGCGACGAATGTATGTGTGCAACGGTATTTGTATACAGCTAAATATTTTATATATTGTATAAAAGAAATTCGGAATGTATTTATGCGGGGGTATATATATATATATATATATATATATTTTATATACACGTATGTTCCGCAACGAGAGCTTTATGATGTTGGGCGCAGCTTTTAAGAAACTTTACATCTGCGCAGACCCGGTAGCATTCCAGGTGACGCAACACTAAAATATTTATATATATTTTCGATTTGCGCCATATACACCAGATAAAACCCATATATATATATATATATATATATATATATATATATATATATATTACGGTGCGTATATAGAAACAAGTTCCTTCAAGTGAGTCCGAATTTCGTAACTCTGATAACGAGAAGTTAATGGAATATACGGAAAACATTTATATGCGCGTTATACAAAAAACATATATTCTACAATGCAATTATCGAAGAAACTTTTTTTTTTTAATTCTCGCGGTATCATTTTTTTTTGTTTTTTTTTTTGTTTTATTCCGTTCATACCTTTCGATAAAAATGAATGGTAAATTTTTTTTCTTCATTCTCGCCCGTCAATGTGCACATGGATAAAAGATTCCGCGCTACGCCTTAAATAGTCCACGGCTTATAGTTCAGGACCGAGCCTTTAAGGACGATGCTCGCCACCGGCTCGTGCGCACGCGGTTCTTTCCTCTTTCCTTCGGTTATATATATATATATATAGGAGTAGGCGCGCGGCAGAAGCACAAGCCGGCACAAGTAGCCCCCAAGAATGAGAGACTTACTATATATACATATAAGCGGGCTTGACGAGGGAGAGAGAGAGAGAGAGAGAGAGAGAGAGAAAGAGTTCAATATCCAAGCGAAGGTCGAATGACCGTGCATTGTTCGTATATTCCCCGGTATATAGATATATATAGTCGAAAAGCGAGTTTTGAACTCGAGGATATAGCCTCCGTCGGGATGCGCGTCGAGCGCCACGCGCACCGCACCCTTTCAATAGACTCGCAATTTTGCATCTATGCGTTACACTTATACGTACATTATATTGGCCGAACGCTGGTTACACTGTATTACATTCGTCCCGGCTATTCGAAATCCAATCGCGACATACAATCACGAGAATTCGCCCGCATCCGACGATAAGCATCGAGCAGGCGACATTGGGCTACGCGTGCTGATGGGGGGATTCCCGTGATGTTCGCTCGTAGTTTTCCCCCTTATCAAGAGGCCTCTGTCACAACGCCAAGCTGGAAGCGTTCGCCGTCTAAGCCGTAATAATCCATCGTCGAAATCGAACGTGCGACGATATTTCCAGCATTTTCGCCGTTTGCCCCCCACCCCCCATCCCGCGCGAGCGAGCGCTCACCTCTTGTCGTCCCGATACACGTACGGGTATAACGTGCACATATGCGATAACGCATAGCTCGCTCGGTGGCCAGTGCACCTGACGAGTTCGCGGCGAGCGCGCGCGCGCACATCGCTATTATCGGCGCTCTTGAGCGTATGCGCATATACGTGCACGATAAAACGAGCGCGACGCGCGCGCCGCGAGGCCTTTTTATCGGAGAAATTCGCGAATTCCGGCCGGTCGGGGATTTAGAAAAGTGCAAGGTCATCGCATGCGAGCGGGAACGATGAACTCTCGCGAGCGGTCGGCCGGGCGAGCGCCGTGCCGACGCCGCCGCCGCCGCCGCCGCCGCCGCCACCGGGCGGCTCGTCGAGTCGATTGAGACACTCCGTTTTATCGCGATTAAAAGAAACGAAAAAAGAACGGGGGAAAAAAGAATAAAGAAGAAAAATAAATGAAATAAAATACAAAGCGGAAAAGAAAAGACGAAAACAACGAGGTTCGCTTTAACGAATTTATATATTCATTGTGTGCAGTTTCTTTCAATTTTTTTCCTTCTTCTTTTATTCTCTTGTTTTTTTCTTGTTTTTTTTTTTTTTTTTTTTTTAGAAGTCGACTGGTCACCCCGAAACCGTAAATAACAATTTCGAAAATTGATTTTTGTACATAATAATAATGATACATAACGTCCGGTGAAAACAAAAATAACCGTTACACTTATATATATATATATATTTTTTACTGCTGATAAACCGCCAAATATTAGCCTGATATCGAAATCAGAATTCGGTATCTTTGTTATAATGTAGATTGTGCCCGAAGCAAATATATATATATATATATATATATATATATATATATATATATATATATATCAGCGAACGATATAGATAATCCAAGAAAATCCGTTCAATTTTAGATAACTATATACATCTATATAATACGTATATCACGCGATCAACGACCCTAACCTTCGTCGTAAAGGCAAACACTGACCTACGGGAACGTGAAAAAACGACTGCATCATCGCGGGGAAGAGACAGACGCATTCGAAAAAAATAAGAAATAAAATAAAATGTGAACCAGGACGAGTAAATTTAGCGGTAAGTCGCGACGCTCTAAGAGGGGGGGGGGAAGAGCCGAACCGTAGCCGGTCAGATTCTCGAGGAATAGCGCCATATATATATATACAGAAAAATCACATCAACCCGGAATATTGAAGCTGCATCCTCGGAAACTGTATACATATATGTATTTATCTATACAGAAGCGCCGAACGATGGCGAATCGGCGCCGCCAGGCCGCGTCGCGGGCCGACGGCCTCCGCAGCCGGTTTCTTATAAACTGTACGCTCGCCACCACTATATATCGCGACTGCGCGGGCAGCAGAGTGCGGTCGAGGGGCGGGGGGGGGGTAGAAGAAGGATCGACGGCCTTGGCGCGCGCGCGCGCGCATACGGCGACTCCTTGGGATTTTTTTTATTTACTTGTTTTTTTTTTTTTTTTTTAGATGTGTTATTCTACTTTAACGAAAGCGATCTTTATCCAGGCTTTTCTTTCTCCTCCCCCCCGTCCCAAGCCGCCATCTCTCTCGTTCTGCTCTTTTCTCGCGTCCTCACTCGAGAAACTTTTGAAAAGTCGCGTCCAGGGATCGAACGCGCGATCGTCTCGTTTCTCCTCTCCGCCGCCGTCCGACGACGACGACGACGACGACGACGACGACGTGGCAAACTATATATGCGTGTGTGTCTGTGGGTTTGTATTCGTAGATGTATAAGTGCAGTACACCCGAGCACGCACAGTAGACGCGAACGCACCATTGGGCGACAGCGGGAAAAACGAGAACCCGTTTCTACCGGAAAACCCGTTAGCTTATATCGTATTACGATTTAAAAAAGAAAATTTTCGGTAGAGAGGTCGTTGTGCTCCCCTTCTCGAGGCTTTGACTCGAGCATGCGTATATATATATATATATATATATATATATATATATATATATATATATATATATTGGATTTCGAAGTATTTTCAAAAGACGATGAAGTAACGGTTAATAATTTTTGACGCGGAGATGAGGTTATGACAAATCGGGGAGAAAGTGTACTTCTTTTTTTCATATATATAGTAGAGACTTTCGAAGCAGCTTTATTTCTTGACATATATGCCTTTCGGATTTAAATTAATGTGCAAGCGAGCGCAAAATTACTTAAATAATGTGCATAAGTATAACGTATTGTATATATATATATATATATATATATATATATGCAAGTTGCCATAGAATATATACATGGGAGTATAGCAAAAAGCAGCACGGTAGCAAAAATATAACGGGGCACCTGTTCGTGTATACATTGGGATAGCGGGAGTGGGCTGACGGTCGACCCAAGGCGAACGCCCACGCGCTCTGCACCGTTGCTCTTTATTCGGGCGCGACGAAGGTGGCATTGTCCGAATCTCTTCTTCTCCCCCCCCCGCCCCTCCTCGCCGTTCCACTCTTTCGTTCGGGCTTAGAGCGATGTATACGCACACGTATACGCGCATGAGATACGGTGGACCGGCGATCGATCAATGACCGCCCGCGCGGCGAACGCCGACGCGCTCCGGCCAGATGTAGCGTGATGGAGGGGGGGGGAGGAGGGCGCGAGCGATCAGCTGGCCACGCGCAGAACGCGACTCCGAAAACGATCGCCTTCACGTTCACCCCCCCCCCCCACCTCCCGCTCTTCGCGATTCAGCCTCCCGCCCCGCGGTCGAGTTTCAGGGAATGAGACAGACGCGGCGCGGGTCGGGATCGCCGATCGCGAGATCGAAAGAAATACAAGCGGGCAGGACGATGACGATGCGAATAATTGAGACGCCATACCCCCCCCCCCACCCACCTTCGTTCTTAATTAAATAAGCGATCCTGATTTTTTGATCTCGCGCACGTAGACTCGAGCATCGGGAACAACAGGTGGCGACGAGGAGGGACGAGGACGAGGGGCGAAGTCGAGCGAAGGGGATAGAGGTGAAGAGGAGAGACAGAGAGAGAGAGAGAGAGAGAGAGGAGAGAGAGAGAGAGAGAGAGAGAGAGACTGTTTGTGCGCGACTGTGTGTAGATATAAACATTGCTCGGAGAAAGGGGAGGGCGGAGATGAAACAAACCGTTCCTTTCTGCGCAGTTGCGCGTTGAGCCACGATCGCGAGGAGCACACACTGTACACGCGGGTCTATACTACCCGCCGGCAAAGCCGGCCGGCCGGCGAACAGAGGGATAAAGACAGGGTGAGAGGGAGAGCGGGAGAGCGAGAGAGAGAGAGAGAGAGAGAGAGCGAGGGGGAGGGGGGGGGAGAGAGAGGAGACCCGGAGTTCGCTAACCTCGCGGGGCCGCCGGCCGGCTCGCGTTTTCTCGGGCGCGCGCGCGCGCGCGCGGGGGGGCTTCGCTCGCTCCTCGCCGATATAATGCACGGAGAGCGAGCGGAACCGAGAGACAGATGTAATATTATACACGGCGAGAGACGCGTCGAGTCGCGCGCCGTTTCTAAGGACCCGGCGTTGCGCGGGCGCGCGTTCGATAAACGTTCACCGGCGGCGCGGGATGTGGGTGGGTGGGTGGGTGGGGGGGGGGTAAAGACCGGGGGGGATCATTGTTGTCCCCGTATGCATACGTATAGATATATCTGTATACATATAGAAGCGGCCGATGAACGGAAGAGACACGAGATATGATACTGACCTCACGTTATAATATGACTATACGTGTGAGAGCGTGCGCGCGCACACACACACACACATACATTTTCAAGAATTTCGTTATAATGCACTACGGCTGTTTAAAGCGAGAGGAAGTTTATATATATCTATATATAAACTCGCGTATAAGTCAAGTTATACGCGAATTAAAGCGATAGAGCTACCGCGTTACATCCCAATTTGTAAACACGCGTATCGATCCCTGAAAAGGGGAGTGGGAGAGCGGGAAAGAGAGAGAGAAAGAGAGAGAGAGAGAGAGAGAGAGAGCAAGAGAACGAGAGGGAGAGTCAAGGTCGCGAACTCGTCCAAAATTCCAGTTTCATTTCTATACATAAGTGTGTGTCCGTATGTGCATAACACCCAGAGCTCGGGTCACGTCCGTCGGTGCCGTCGTGCCAAGGGATATAAGGGTGTTTCACCCTTGGCAATAAAAGGCCGCACGAGCGGCATGCGTGCGCGGTCAATTTTCGGCGATTATTTAAAGCCTCTTTTTTCCTTTCTTTTCTTTTCGCTTGTTTTATTTCACGTCCGTGACGAAGCGACGAAAAAGGCGAGCGAGCACACCGTGGCCTGTTTATTTCTGATGATAAATTTTTTTTTTTTTTTTGAAAAACACACCGTCGTCGTACGACCATCGCGAACGTTGTTCTTTGTTGTTGTTGTTGTTGTTTTTTTTTTGATGCATACGTGCCTTTTACACTCTTAATATAGCGGGCTGCCGCTCGCGGTGACGAACGAACGGAAGCGTACGTATATACGTGTATGTACATGTAGATGCGTATAATAATGGTAATAAACTCTTGGCACGACCTCAAATTTTTTCATCGATTCCCGCGGCGGCGCAGCTCGGCGAGCCGCGTTTATATACCCTGGAAATGTCAAATTGAGATCGAAAAAATATTTACAATACAATAATGCGTGTGTTAGGTAAGAACGTTTTACTAGCATGCGAATCGGCATTAAGATCAGACTTTCTCTCTCGGGAGTTCGATTTAGATATTTATCCGTGGAGGATTGTTACTTTTCGTAAATCAATAGACGACGTTTGTAATTGCGCGAGTGACGAGGCAGTGAAAAGTAAAAGGTAAGTTCATATGAACCGAGGCTTGGATTTAGATGGGAAAATTTGCTGTTAAAACGTGACACGTTTGCCAATAAATACATCGATTATCGCCAGCTCCGTTATGAAAGCGACGATGAAATGTGAAAAAAAAAAAAAAAAATCGACGCGCAATTGTGAATGCCCGATAATATATCTCATTGGCGGAATAATCGCAGCGATGCGCACCGGCATTATCATATTGTAATTCGAAGCGCTCTTAAACACGTATGGGAGTCGCGAAACTTGGACGAAAACAAAATGCCCGAGCTCGTTCGTCCGGAGTGCCGGGGGCTGCACTTGTGTGTTATATGCGCCGTGCGAATATTATATATATATATATACATATATATATATACACGAAGAGCAAAATGCCGGCCGGCATCGCGGAGCGGCCCGCGCACACCGTTGCACGCGCGCGCGAGCGCACAACTATCGTGTACGTACCGGTCGAAGAACGCGCAGGATACGTACATGGCTCGTGCGCGCGTGTATGTGAACGCGGTAGTGCTGCAGCCAATGAACGCGAGCGAGCGAGCGAGAGAGAGAGAGAGAGAGAGAGAGAGAGAGAGAGAATACAAGAACGATAGGAGGAGATATACGCGGCTTTGGGAGAGAGGGAGAGGGGGGGAGGGAGGCTCGCGAAAGCTAACGTTAACCTAGGGCAGGACTCGGGCTCCTCTCTCTTTCTCTCGGAGTTTATACTCCTTTTTCCCTTTTTTACTGCCGGTGCGCGAGCGCGCGCGCACCAGCATCGGGCCGAATCAGCATGCACCGAGCGAAAGAGAACGAGTCACGCTCTATCGCTCTCTCTCCCTCTCTCTACCGCCCTCTCTCACTCTGGCTCCCATCCCCTCCCAACCACCTTTCCTACGGCCAACCTGTATTATAGCTGCGCAATTCTTCTGCCACTCCTCCCCCCCTGCCCGACAGGACCCTCAGTGGCCTTCTCTTTTCCTTGCTACAGTATACTCTCTCTCTCTCTCTCTCTCTCTCTCTCTCTCTCTGTGCATATATATATATATATACACCACGAGAGAAAGCTCCGCTGCCGAGCCGGGGCAAATTATTATCCACCGTGCACGTGCGCGCTTGTGTATATGCACGTGTGTATACAAACTCATTCGCGTGTATGTGCACTGAGATACTACGTATAGACCCCCCCCCCCACACCCTTCCCGCCTGTTTCGAGCCGCATCCGCCGCCTTCCTCAACAAACTACCACAGCGCTGCGCAAAACGCGGTCTCACAGTGTAAATCAGCTGGGTGGTGAGAGTAATAATGTATATATATGCAGAAACGACAACACATGTAATACCGCGCGCTCGCTTGACTCCGCCAGCTGATGCCAGTCGACTACTATATATAGATATACGTATATATATTTATATACAACAACTTGCGGGGCCGCTGCACTGCAGCCGGTCGTGCGCGAACGCCCTTCTCTTTTATCACGGCAAGCTAGGTGTATAATACACATATACACTCGAGTGCTCCGTTTTTTTGTCAAGTATATATATATATATATATATATATATATATATATATATATATATGTATATATATATGTATATGTATCAGTGCATTATATTATAGCGGAGAACCCAATCAGACGAGACGCTACGGCATAATTGGTCGTCTGATAGGCGCGCGCATTGAAACTTTTTCGGTCTCACCATAATTCTATATATGTATAAATTGCAAGATGGTGTGAATTTTACTTTCCCGGCTTTCACCGCAAAAATAGTCACGTCAAAGTAATAATGGCTTTTGGTCAACGTTATTACGGGAAAATACAAAGAACTGGAAGAATTGAAAAAAAAAAAACAAATTTATCATCGTTTATCATCGGCTAGTGATCGATAGTCTTTTGAATAATTTATGAAAAATTCCATTATTTATCTCTGTTATAATATTAACTTATTTTCTGTACTATATATGGACTTCCGCTTATTCTTTTAGACATGTTATTGCACATATTATACTCTTCGAAGTGTCTTCAAATTGACTATAACACTTATTTAGTTTCTTGGGAGATTTTTTATATGTATATATATATATATATATATATATATATATATATATATATATATATATTGCACATAGAAGTTAATCTTCTAATACACACAATTTTCCAAAGATTGTGGGAGAAATGCAGCCGGAGCACGCATCAAGAGTACGGAAATTAATCGTGAATATACGAATATGAAAGGCCACTGACTCTACAAAATAACTTCTGCGGTGTGTGTGTGTGCGTGTGTGTGTGTGTGTGGTAACGACCCGGAGATGCTCGCTAGTGAATGTTTCTACCGCGGTATTATGCCTTTTTTTTCCACCGTGCCGACAACCGCAGAAGAAGCTCCGCGAGGAGAAATTATGCAGGAACGCGCACGCGTGCGTGCGCGCGTCGGTCAATGCTCGCATCATATATATACATCCATACACACACACACACACACACACACACACACACACACACACACACACACACACACACACATCAGAAGATTATTCATTGATCCCTTCTTCTTCGACAATATTAAAGGTGGCGGTTAACGAGTACGTTCGAATAAACCGCGATGTCGCGCGTGCGACTCTTTATCACCCCACCCCTCCATAGTGACCAAGTCACCGAGCGATGCGCGCATGCACGCGTTAAAAACAGCAGAGAGAACAGTTTACACGCGGTGTGTGCGCGCGTCTAAGAAAACAAATCGCGAACGAGTGAAAAAAAGCCGGAAGAGGAGCGGTGGTACGAGAGGGGTGGGGGGGGGAGGCTGTGGTATCGAGCGGGAGGGGCTTCAGAGACCCTTCCGTTTCACCCGGTTATCGCGGCCTGCGGCGCGGAACCCGCGCTCGCGCGCAAGTGCGTCCCGTCGCCCAGTGACGCGAGAGGGTAAAAGGGGGATTTAGGCCGAGCGCGAAAGCTCGCGCGCGCACGCGAGCGGAGAAAGTGCATAATGCACCTATCGCCGGTTCTCCTTTCCACGCGCGCGCGCGTGTGTGTGTTGATCGCCGCTATGTATATCTAACGCGTATATACATGTGTAATACGATTCGGGGGGGGAGGTGCGATCAATCGCGGAGGGGGAGTTTTGATTTTTTTTCTCTTCATGTTTTTCACGTAATTGAGAAGTCTGTTGGCCATAAGTTGCTCGCCTCGGCGTTATTCTTCCCGTTTATTGTATATAAATGCAGCCTGAAATTTTCGCTGTTGCATTGCACTCACGTATATCTGTGCATGCATACGCGGAGCGTGATGTGGCGTAGTCGAAAGCGCTCCGGGGGTCGTTCTCACTCGTTGGGACAGACGCGCCCGCCCGTACCTATCCCTGTACTACTGTCGGCGTCGTGGCCAATTGTCCCTTTTCCACTGCGTGGCCGTCGTGCGTTCGAACCAACCACTGCCATATGTGAACTATAGGGGATCGGTACACCTCTACTATGATACCGTGACTCTTCTCTTAAAGCATATGAAGAAAATATATGCGTGCGTTTATATATATATATATATATATATTAAAACCCGGAGTAGCTAATACGTTTGCGAATGTTAGTATACATCTAATGTTATTCTATGGAGAATTATTTTGAAATCCTCCGTCTTTGATCGTTCGGCCGCGTGGATCAACGTAACTATAGAGAACTGCGCCTTTATATAAATTATAATAGGTATTAAGATTATTTCTGATAGTGGCGGCCTCTTTGAATTTCGCTAATTATAATTTTACCGTATTTATACGATCATTGCCCGTGCACTTATTGCTAATTTGCGATTTCCATTAATTTCCTTCGCTCTTATCAATATAAATATATAAATATATGTATGTATGTCTAAGTACTGTTAAAAAAAAAAAATTAGAAAAAAAGGTTTATGCGAAAAAGCGTAATTTAAAGAGCTCGCGGCTATATAAAGCGCACAGAACGGCACAGAGTGACGGTAGAGCTACCGAGATTTCGGTCCGTTTTATACAAGGTGTCTATATATATATATATATATATATATATATATATATATATATATATATATATATATGGGCGTTTGCCTCCAGGCGTACTTAACTTTCTAAGCGATCTCGGCACCAATTGTCTTTCGTGCCGAAATACCCCTTCTCCCGTAACCCGATCTCCTTCACGGACCGCTGGCTTTATGCGCTGCCCGAGCAAACGTCCTAGATTATATATATATATATATATATATATATATATATATATATATATATATAAATACAGGTGCGTAGCATATATATGCGCTCGCGAGAGCCCGTGATCTTTATATATATATAGATAAAATAATGTGTATAGTAATGAGCGAACGCGGAGCATCAGCCGCATCGGCATCTGTTTACCAGCCGCACGCACCAGAAAATAAATAATAATATATAATTATTCAATCGCAGTTTTTTCCTACATACACACACACACATACATAAATACACATGTACACATGTACACAAGCCCGAAGAAAACGCAGTTTTGCCATCGCATATATATATATGTATACAATGGGCTTGGGCCGACGACATGCCCGCCGTTACACCGGGAGCGAGGCGCGATTACGCGCGCTTCCGGCTCGTTTTTACATTTGGGGAGGGGGGCAGGTAATGGGCGCATATTGTAAATAATATATATATATATATATACCAAGCTGCTTACGCAAGAGCGCGAGCCCGCGCGGTCGACGAGAAATCCTTTTGGGAATTCGGACTGCGGAGCGGTGTCCCGGTGCGCTGGACGAGGTGGGAATTAAAAAGCAGATGTATGTTCGCGTGTGTGTAGCTGCGTGTGTTTGTGTATGTGTCTGTGTGCATGCGTTGTAGATAGGAATGGTCGAGAGCGCGCGCGACCTCGGAACTGTCGAGGTCGTCGCGGTATGCCCGGCGTCCCGGAACGCGTCGCAACTCTCTGTATTTTTTTCTTTTTTCAATACTTATGCATATATATATATATATATATATATATATATATATATATATATATACACACGTCCGATTCGACCTTAAAACTTTAAAAGCCTTCCGTCGGACTGAAAAGTCGATGAGGCGGTAGCGGTGCCTCTCGCATAATCGCTATTTATGAGCTTGGCCTATCGTAGGTATGGCGTACGCGCGTACGTATGTGACTGAAAATTATGTTCGTGTATAGAATATTATATATATATATATATATATATATATATATATATATATATATATATATTAGCGCGTGTCATAAAGGCAGAAAGGCACTCGGTGTATCGATTATGATCGATCATTGAGAAACCATAGAATTTGATTTACAATTGATGTATAGATAATTAATAATATTAGATGAATGCAAGATTGTCCATTTCGAACCCGATAGTGTTTTTGGGTCTTTTTCCCATTTTTTTCCGGGACGATCATTGCAGGGAAACGGCGGATTACTTTTATGTGTTGCACATAAAGGATAAATAAACCCTTCAACAATGATAAACAAGCATCGGTCGGAGCATATGGTAAACGTAGAAAAAAAATGATGTTTAATGAATTTTTATTCAGATCGCCGTGATCTAGAAAAGTGACGACTGTCCTCGATTCATTAACACAATACACATTGTCCATTTGCCTGACACGGAAAAGCGCCCGACAGCGTGTAATTCGCGCGGAAAATGACGGTCGCTAATCTATACATATATAAATGACGGAAGAAATTCGCGGCACGCACCTGCGCCGTCGGACGAACGCGCTTATGAAACGGCCTTGATGACGGAGGCTCGCGCGCACTCGGTGCTTCGTGCTGGACTGCGTGCTCGATACGTTTTCATGGCATATGCGTATATATATACATATATACATATATATACCCACGCACATACATCGAAATAGTAGTTCAGCGCACGCTGCGTACACGCGCTGGGCTCGAAAGAGGCGACCCGCGAGTGCATGACAGCGCGGACGCGACGTCCCGGGGCGATGATTTTGGGGCCGGAAAAAATTTATCATACCTCTATATACCTATATATATGTGGGTGTGTGTGTGTATGCAACGCGATCTTTCGCGGCGGTCAGTTCGAAAGTCCCGACGGGTCGTTATAGTACGCTATCACAATATATAAGATCACGCGGGCAGAATTTCGCGCGTAGGTCACATTATTATTATTATTATTATTATTATTATTATTATTATTATATTACTATTATTAATTATTATAAATTTTAGCGAATGTGAATTATTGCGTTTATTAGGGAGGGCGCAAACGTTCTCGTATGCGAGCGGGGCCTGTCCCCATAAAAAAATCAAGGAAAAACAAATAATGATATAATGCGGAAGGCTTTTGGATATTATATATATATATATATACAGATAAGGTACCGGGCAATGATGAAAAAGCTGCGCGCGGATAATTTATTGGACCGGCATGGCTGTTATGGGGATTATAATGCGCAATTTTTGCCCCAAATTCCTTTATTGGACTTCCTGGTCATCGAGCAAAAACAAGAGAATGCTTTGTACATTAGATATACAACGCAAAATAAAAACCTCTCGCGTCTGCGTCTATTATTTGCATAAAAATGCGTAACGAGCACTCGACCTTACTAAATATATATATATATATATATATATATATATATATATATATATATATGGTGTTTACAGAAAAAGGAAGCGCGCCGCGTGAGCGAGTCCGTGTCGAAAAATAAGCCCGCGATGGAAAATTATATATTGAATATTGCCGTGGTTGTGCAATGAGTCGCTGATGATGTGCAGCGCGCCGGCCGGCGAACGTTTAGTTATGTATGTATGTATGTATGTATGTATGTGTATAGATATGCGCACGCGCGCGTTCACATCGGATGAATCGACGGCGCATACAGAAGAAGGAAGTTGCGATGAGGTGCGAGGGAGGAGGGAGCGCGGAGTTAAAACAACAACAAAAAAAGCCTATAATCGGTGTATGCATATATATATACATATATATATATATATATATATATATATATATATATATATATATATAGGCACATACACACTACTCGCGAAAACGCGTTTTCCCGGCTCGTTAATTCGCCGCGACCTCGGTTGCGCGAGCGCGATCGATCGATAGCGGCGGCACGTGCAGAGCGCGCGTTTTTATTTGCCGCGCTTTTTGTCACATCATTTTTTATTATATGCACTCTCGAGCGTTAACGTCGAAATGTGACGGGAGCGTTAATAATAATTCGTATAATCATTCGTTATGTACGCGTATGTATATATATATATAAAATATATTCTTTCTCTCTCTCTCCCAGTTTCTCTCTCGACTTAAATATATTGAAAGTTCATGTTCACTTGTAAAGTTTAGATTTCTTAGCGTTAGTTCAGTATATACGTAAACTGCTTATCTTATAAGTAAACTAGGACTTTACATCACGAATCCGTGAAATTCGATGTACAATGGGTGAACAGTTCCGTAAATAAACGAACGCATAAACTTTGTTATTAATCGATGAATATTAATTAAACGAATAAATTTGGAAAAATATTTTTTTTGGAAAAGCCAGTTGGCGAGAATATGGAAAAACTCCTAGGTCGACGCCTAGTGCGCGATCGTAGATCAGACCGAGATTGCTGAAATAACGACCGCGTAAAGAAAGTGAAAGATTCGATTACAGCTTTACAATGGTTTTTCCAAATGTTCGTCTCCCAGTTCGATTGGAACACTTTCAAAATAATATAGACGAGCGCTGATTCAAGTTAACTTGCCGATAAGTTAAAATATCTGCCGGTCTTCTGTATAGCGAGTAAATTATCTACGAACGCGCGCTCCAGTGATTTTCCAGCATCGCCGGTTACCGCTGCACGAGCGACCTGGAAATTCCTAGGAAGATCCATATATATATATTTATATAAGCGAAGCTGGGTATGTCGTCACAAAGAGCGCGAAATCTCGAGCTTGGATTCCGAGAACCATTATGAAGCGTTTTCGTAATTTTTTGCTATTACGCCTCTTCCGCGCTATTTACAAAATAATATTATAATAATGACGATAATCATAATAATAATGATAATAATAATAATAATAATATTGATATAATCTGAAAACTGCAGCGTTATGACGAAGTCGGCCGCGTTTGTTTTTTCATCTCTTTTTCCCGCAACGGGCCGGCAGCAGCTGCATCTGCTCTAATCAGTCGCATCCCGCAGACGCCTGATCCGATTGCGACGCGCGATTCCCATATTCCCGTGCCGCCTCGACAAAGAAAGTAACTGGAGCGAGGGGGGGGGGCGGCGGGAACTTCATTAATGCCGGGACATACGAAGTCAACTGGAATTTTATATATACATACATGTATGACAAGCGATGCAGCACGTTACACACATAGTTGGTGATATATCATATATCGCGAGAGAAAAAATAAATTTTCGTTAAAAAAAAAAAAAAAATAATTAAGATTTATCGCAATCGGTCATTGACGACACTGAACGAAGGTGACGAATTGTAAATAACTTCGCATTATATACACATATACATATATATAGAAACCTAGGAAATTTCAAGCGACGCAACAAGGCGAACAAACAGACTGCCCCAATCGGCGCAATGCTTTGGAAACAAGTCGATGATCTGTACCACAGCCATACTGACCCGATCGGCATAATCTAATACTCATACCGCGCTCGCATTGTACCGCGCCGATTTTCGGCGATCGACATTGCGCCGTATTTTAATCGGCGACTGTATGGTCGTTTAGCGTTAGAATGCACGTTGATAATATAATTAATGCGCAACGATTGTTTTTACTTCGGCAGCGTTATATTATCTAAAATTGGAAGAACTTTCGATTTTGCCACGTCTGCGCGTAAACTTGATCTTGGATGAGTATGTGTGTGTGTGTGTGTGTATATACATATAAACTTTCCCGATCGAGAGGGCAGCAACTGGGTAACTCGTGGAATTTCAAAGAATACTCGATATATATATATATAGATATAGACGGGCGCGCCTGCTTCTTCCCTTTTGGCTAAATTTAAACGCGGACGCGCTGTGCCGGCATTATTACATATATATTAGGGTTATTAATAAGCACACCCAGGAAAAATATACATACATATATATATATATACGTCGCGCGCGGGCGCGAGCACTCATCTCGGGTCTGTATATCGTACGCGTGTATATGTATGCATTGTCGCGCGCCCCGCGTCAGAAGGGAAATTTTATTTTCGTATGCCGCGGGCGCGATGCTTTCTCTCCCGGCCCAAGCGCGCGCGCATTGTACGCGTGGGCGGATCTCCCCCCCTCGCGCCCGTTATAACCGATGCCGCGGACGCGACCTATTTCGGAGTGCGCGCCCTCTGCGTCGCGCGCCGGGCTTACTTCGTCGTCGTCGTCGTCGTCTATCGGCTACACGTGGCCTCGCGCCTCGAGGCCTCGATTAAGCGCAATCGTCTCCTGGCAATGGGATCTCTGACCGGTCAAGCGAAAATTCGCCGAGGCGAAAAAAAAAAACAACAATTCAGATGTACGCGCTGCAGTGATAAGCCACGCGGATAAGATACATTTAGCCGCTCAACGTCAATGCGCACCGTAATTATTTAAATATTACTTTTATTGGTCGATAAATGTAATACGTCGGTATATACACGTATACATCGCGATTATATCGCGAGGAACAATGCAAAAAGTCCGCGTCAGCCGCGCGGCTTAATGTGGGTGGGTGGGTGTGTGTTCGTGTGTGTCGATTCGATGCGATCCGCCGCGCTTTGTGTTAAAAGAGGCGGGCCGTGGAGGGGGGAGGAGGGAGGGGGGGGCAGTGCCGAACGGCGAGCCTTCGGCAAACGCGACTTATCTCCACTAATGTGATTCCCGCACGGCCGTCAGCGAGACTAATCGGCTCGAGCCAATGACGCGCGCGCGAGCCCCGCGCGTCCGTAAATTGCACACAATGCAAAATCTAACGTTTGGCGCGTAATAGAAATGCATATCGGCATCGCGTACGAGAGCCACTATGTAGCCATTAAGTACAAATGCATTTCGTGGATAAGTCAATGGTTCTCCGCAATATCGGCTGCAATGACGTTTATATGCAAAATCGTCGTTTATAAGCGTGCATCTGCAATGACATATTTCGATGACGGCTGGTCGTAAATATATATATATATGAAGGTAGGTGGGGAGGAGGAGAGGGCTTTCATAATTACAACACCTACCGGTGCGGGAGCGCGCGCGGATTCTGAACCAGCTGTTCTTGCCGGCGAGGGATCGAACATCCGAGGGAGGATCGACGCGAAAATTAATTTTCAAACCGCGCCAGAACCGATGAACACCCCCTCCCCCCACCACGGGGCAAGTTGCATATAACTGTTTTTACAGCGCATACGTCGAATAAAGTCTAAATATATATATATATATATATATATATATATATATATGGTATATATATTGTATTATTTATTTATTGTATCGGCCACGTACATGGCCGCGTATTCAGGAACGACGGTTACGTTTCGCGCTGATTAGCAGCTTGCCGGTGCTTTGACGATATAGCTCGTTTCGTGGTGTATATATAATGGAGATTTTTGCACGACAACGTTTTGGCTCACTATTATTATATACGCTACATACACGTATTTATTATTTACTTAATTTATTTGAAGCACGCGACTGCATGCCGATTCGACAAATATGTGCGCACATGCCATATGCGTGTCTATGTATATATATATATATATATATATATATATATATATATATATATATATATACACACACACACATACATGTATATATTTTGTATATGAACGCGATGGTACATAACACACATGTGCATAAGCGGGCGAAAAAAACAGCAATTTATTTTTTGCCAGCGCGTGTACCGAGAGCCGAGAGCCGCGTAAAAGAACGCTGTGTGTATATGATTGTGTGCGGCTCTGTGTATGTCTGCGTGTGTATGCTGCGATGCAATGCCAAGGTGACAATCGCGACGACGTTTTATTATATGTATATATAAAGTCGTGCGGATCGTGAGAGCGCGAGGCCTCGCGACGTCGAAAATATATGCGAGATCTCTGTCTCTCCCGCTCTCTCTCTCTCTCTCTCTCACTCTCTCTCTCTCTGTTCCTGTCCGCGTGTCCGTGTCCGAGCGCCTGCGTGTTATATCCGTAACTCCCGGCCGTTCCGAAGCGAGAGATTGCGGAAGAATGAGCGAAGTTCAAAGATCGCGCGCTGCACTTCGCCGAGTTTCGCGCCAGCCGTGAAGTCTTATCTATACGTGTATACCTATATTACACACTATCTCCTTCTGCCTGCCGTGCGCGCTTCCGTTCTTCCATACGTATATATGTATATAGCTGTAATAGGCGCGACTGGGAAGCCGTGCGCGATCAGCTGTTCGACTTTTGCGCGAGCACTCTGCATGCATGTGTATATATATATATATATATATATATATATATATATATATATATATATGTGCACACGCGCGCGCGCGCATAAAATACTGTTGCCGGGCAGTCGGTGCGCGCAGTATCATTGCGCAACGGAGCTCTATTGCGTAAGACGTGCATAATATAGATCGCGGCACTCTCGAGCGCGGAGAGCGGCGCGCCGGGGTGAGGGAGGGAGGGAGGGAGGGAGGGGAGGAACGGGAGGAGGGAAAGGAAAGCGTGTCACAATATTGCAGCCGGGCGCGCACGCGCGCTAAGCCCGCGGTTCTCAGTCGTCGTCTCGCTGTTGCTGTTGCACACGCGTGTACGGATTCGTGTGCGTCTGCGTACGTATACATACGATACACCCCACACAGCATTCGATATCACAGTAATATTTCAGCAATCTTACAATATCACAGAAATATTACTGTGATATTTAGAATGGTATCTGGGACAGCGAACCGATTGGCCCGCACTCGCCGTATATCGTTGGACGTTCAATTTTTTTTTTTTTTTTTTTGTTTTTCTTTGTTTTTTGAAGGACTCCTCGTTACGTATTGTTGTCGTATTATTCGAGACTCATGATGCAATACGAATTTGTCAACTCTGCTTATCTTTTATTGCGTTTTTCCCGATAAATTATCAATTGTAAAGCAGAACTAGATCGGTTAGTTCTGAGTATAATTATGAAAATTTGTATTTTAACAGGATTGACAAGTTTTTAATTGAAACGGTGCTTTTAGAATTATTTCGTCTGCGCTCCGATTTTTTTACGATGTTTTTCATAAATAATGAATAATAATAAACTACTATTGATCATATAATAAGCGGGCATGCCAAGAACATGCATACGGGTATATCCGAAATTTCAACAAAACTGGACGAGGAAACTTAATCGAGGATACAGCTATGATATATATATATATGTAAAGAAATCTAATCAAACAATTAACTTACTGAATTTTTAGTTTTAATCCATTTGAATAAAATTTTTGTTAACTTCATTTTAGTATTATTTAATATTTTGTATTCTACTGGTAACAAATTAAATAATTTTCAAACAACAAAGTCACTCTTCTTAATTATAAATTTTAACTTTTATTTTTAGTAATACTATTTGAGTGTTAATAATTATTGTTGAAATTATTATGAAAATGTAATAAACTCGCTAATTCAAAAATTTTGTTTTAGCATCAATGGTGTTTTACACCAACTGTCTTCATTACTGAAAATTACAGTATCATCTGTATATGGTATAAAGCAATTTTTAGGGACCAGACTTAATAAATCATTAATGTAAATAATGAATAATAATGGTCCAAAAATAGTTCCTATATATATATATATATATTTGGAGGCAACGTGTTACACACATCCGCGTACAAATATCGCATCTCTATGTATACATAGCTCGCGAGGTCGCATACCTCGCCGCGCATACGCGCACACACACACACACACACACACACACAGAGGTAGGCGCTATTTTATTATTGGCATCGATGCGGCATCGGCGAGGAACGCGTTCTCGGGGAAATGCGCGCGGTAAAGCGCAATAACGCATATACGCGCGCGGGCTAAACTGATGTGTGTACATATATATATATATATATATATATACATACGCACGCACCGCGCAGAATGTATTCGCTCTCGTCCGAGGCGCGCGCGGTACGGCCTTGATCTTTTCCCTTCTTTCGGCGCGCAAGCGCAGGCGCATGGCATTCGAACGGATTGATTTCCGGAATGTGTTATATATACATACACATGGTTGAGACAATCAGAGATTTCTCCTTGATTGCCAAAGATTGAGAAACGACGCCTGGCGTCTTGTTCGATGTCGGATTTCTTAATATATCCCCCCCCTCCCCCACGACCCCACGGTCTAATTGGTCCACGTTTTCGAGACTTTCGAAACTGCGGGTAACGCGCGTGCCTCGCGCTACTTTGCACGCCTGCCGTGTTAAAGACTCTTTGAGAGGGGCAAGGGCGTCCGAATGTATCTGCGGGGATACGACGGGACATCCGATCCGCCGGTATACGCGATAAAACGTGAGCCCGAGGTGGGAAAATCTCTAATAATCCGCGAATGCATTGTAACATCGCCGAACTTTTTCGTATTCGTTATCTTTTTTGTTTTCTTCTTCTCTCTCTCTCTCTCTCTTATTTTTTTCTTTTGGATGGATTATGCATTATGTCTTTTTTGTGCATCATTCAGCGCTCCCGCGCTTTTTACAATTCGACGAATAAAGTCCGCTATTATTATATACCGGATTATTTTTCGATCGTTTTTTACCGAGCTAATTCTTCTTGTTTTGCTATGTTTTTTTTTTCTTTGAAACGATTAAAAATCCTATTCGAACGAGAAACATGCTACATTTAGAACAATATATATATATATATATATATTTGATGTATTAGAATATTTACGCGAGCCACGCGCGTAAACAAAGATGACATTAATAGTGACGAAATGTCTATTTAGCCCACGTTTTTTTTTTGCTTCATTGTACTGCAACGCAACAGAATTTATAAGCATCGGAACATGGGTACTCAAGGACATTTTCGATTTCTTCAGACACACACACAAACATATATGCATAAACAGAGGAGAAATTGCATTGTTCGTTAATATATATATACATATACTGGTTGGAAGAATATATAAAATGCAAAGCACGCGAAATGGGTTAGAAATTTTACAGTTCGAATATGCAAAGTAAGTAGAAAACGTTTCTTCGCTCGATATTTTTTCACGTTCTCTGGGGAATAATAAAATTCTCTCTCTCTCTTTCCTTCCCTCTGTCTTCCATCGCTTTTAACGATTTTAGCTACAAATTCGTATAATTCCGACGAACTCGCTCGAAATTATCGGTGCGATTAATTTTCGCCAGCTCTGAAAATATCGTAACGTCTCGATGCCGAAATCGGGAATTTTATCGTGCACATATGTAATTACGCGCATGCAAATATTTATTTATTTATATAAAAATAAAGCTTGGGGCCTCGTCGGCGCAAATTTTACGTGTGCAATAAGGCGGCGTCGATCTCGTTACGATACGTACGCGCGACGCAGCGTGGCCGTCGGTGTCGACTGCCAGTGCCCGCACACATTATCACATGGGAAGCATATTAGAGGAGCGACGCGTGCGTTTAGCACACAGGCGAAAACCCTCGTTACACGTATATACTTTTATACACATGCATACACATCTATATGTATATATCTAGATGCGATGTGCATCGCGCGGCGCGTGCAGTCAGGGCCGCGATGACCTTATAGCTACACTATATAACTCCCCACCGCGACAGCGTCGGCGTTGCACTACCTCCTTCCCCCTCCCTCCCTCTCCCTCTCTCGCTCTCTCCCCGGCTCTCTGTCTCTAGCGCTCTAGTTGTACATAGCTATATGCGCCAGCGCGTCCTTCGGCTAGAGAGACGAGCTAGAGCGCGAGAGTGAGAGAGTGAGAGAGAGAGAGAGAGTGAGAGGGAGGGATGGGGGGTGCGCGCGGCTCGGGGGAGCTGCACGTGCCGCGTCGCGACCACTGACGTCACCGAGCTCTGCCCGATGCGCCGCGCCATCGCAGCCTCGCGCGCGTCGCCGCGTTTCGCGACGCCCACCGGGAGCCGCTCGCGAGGTGGCTCGAGGGCGGGCGGGGCGGTCGGGGGGAGGGGGGAGGGGGGCGAGCGAGGAGGTTATGCACGCGCGCCACGCCTCCCCCTCCCGCGCACCCGCCCGCCGGCCGCCGTACCGCCGTGGCACCGCGGTGCAACGAAGCCGCGGCGGCGGCGGCGGGCGGCCGGCTTCCGCGCGGCTTCGGCGTCGGCGACGGCCCGCGAGATTCGTCTTCGTAGGCGCGGCGGCTCTCCGTCCGCCGGGTCCTTGGGAATCGGATTACGAGCGTCGAGGTTGGCGGCGGCGGCGGCGACGGTGGCGGTGGGGGGGGGAGGCGGGGAAGAGGATCGTTCGGCAAACGGTGCGCGCGGGGCCTTGTCTCGAGGCCTGACAATAGAGCGCATCCAACGCCAGCGGCGCTCGACTTTTGGAGACGGGCTGACACGTGTGCTACACACACGCACACAGCCACAGAGGCCATCTATGCAGCGGTATAATATATAGAACTTTTCCGCACTGGCGTCCTATTTTATTACGAGTCAGCCTCTGCTCGTTCCCGCGAAATTCGCCCGATATTTCGATAGCGATATCTATATGTACGCCATGTTCAAGTGGCAAGAAATAACGAGGCACAGAGCACACACACACACAAACATATATATATATATATATATATATATATATATATATATACGAGCTTGACCGTGAAAAATGTAAAAAAGAGAAAAGAAAAATCATCCATTATGGCTCTCGCTCGCACGAGCTGGCAAGGTCAGTTCAATGTCTCTCTCTCTCTCTCTCTCTTTCGCTCTCTCATTCTTACACCTACGGTATCCTTCTACGTTTAAGATCGGAGTTTTTCCAGAGATCTGGGGGAAGTCCCAGATTATGCAGTGTAATATATATATATATTATTAGACATACTACACAAGTGCGCAGTATATAATTGCTATATTTCTCGAATTGAGACGAGGCAGGAGAGTTTCAAGATAAATGCACACTACATCCAGCGATATAACTGACCAAATTCGTCCCTCCCTTGATTTTTCCAAACCCTATTTCTGTGCTTATGCGCGCGCACGTAACTTTTGAAGATCTTGATAATTACGTACCCCTAACGCAAAACGGGGCGAGCTCGAAGAGCGTTCAGTGGGGTTTGGCACAATTTGAACTGTTCAACTCTATCGTATCCCAGTCTCTTTCTCTTCGATTTTCCCCATAGAAGTACGCACGTCCGTCTTTTCAATCTATGTCGGGATCCCGCGATGTTTCTCGCGTCCCGCTTCACGGCACATATAATTATACGTATATAATAGAAACGGATCACGGTGACTTTTCGTTCCTTTTTTTTTATTATTTAATCCTTTTGTTACCTCTTGGCAACGTCAGCGTAACGTCGTACACGTATATATAGTTTTTCGAAATTTTTCACGAGGCACGGACTTTTTTTATTCAGCGTGTCGTAAGCCCGTGTGTATTATTATTATTATTATTATTATTATTATTATTATTATTATTATTATTTATTACGTGAAAATAGTGCAGGCAGAAGAGAGAGGGGCTAGGGGAGACTGTTTTCATGCCAGCCGCTAGCGCTCTCGCACGGTTTCGCAATTGCTGTATATATGTATATATATAAAATAATAATAATTCGCAATTGCTGTAAATATATATATATATATATATATATATATATATATATATATATATATAATGATAATGATAAACTAGCTCGCGGGATTGAGGCGACGCGTGATCGTATAGCAACACTTGAATATGACAGATTGTGTATGTCCGATGGGTATAGACGTCTAAAAAATGGGGGAAACTCGACGTCACCGCGAGTGTCCGAAAATTGGAATAGATATATTATTTAACCTTTCTTTCTACAGCCGACCGCCTGCAGGAATTTACGTAAGCGTGCTCTAGACTCTTTTTTTTATTGAACGGGACCATTTTTTTTATATCTATATATATATATATATATATATATATATATATATATATATATATATATTACACTGTTTTATTGTGCAGAGGCCTTATTTCTTTTCGTCATTAATGTATATAACGCAATTCGAGTGGCTTTAAAACTTTATAGCGGAGTGCGCGCCCGAAGGTGTGTATATATATTCCAGGGCCCACATCGTGCCCCGAAGCATAGCCGTTGTATCTACATATATAGTACAGAAGTAAATTCGAACAGGCCGCACGAAATCGAGCGATAAAACCGGTGCAATTTGCATATATATATATATATATATATATATATATATATATATATATATATATGTATATATGTGTGTATATATGAAAAGAACAAATTGTTGAAACTCCGCGCCGGCCGGCCGCGATAACGGAATTGCGCGCGTGTTGTTAATATTGCACGTAGCGGCGAATATATGCATATAGGAACAGAAAGAGAAAGAATAGCGCATATATATATATATATATATATATATATATATATATATATATATATATTACAAAATAGTAGCAGTAGCGTTAGCACAAGCGTTTGCACAGCAATAGTGTATACGTAGTGGGAAAAGTAGGGGGGGGGGTATATAGATCGCGATCTCGACCTTGAACGAGGAGCGCGCGCGCGCGCGCGCTTTTACAATCTCTCAGCTTCTGGCGCTCTATTTCTCCTCCGATCCATCTATTTATCGTTATATCATTTATTTATCCATCGTGCCGCGTCCTGTAACATCGACGCGCAGCAGGCGCGCGCCTCGCGTCCGCCCGCCCGTTCACGGGGATCCCGCGGTTAACGGCGAATGCGCGACGATGGCTTTGCGTGTAGCAGACGGGAACGGAACAGACGCCGACACTTGTGCAGGTTCCGATTTTCAGGGGCGACAATTATTATTGCGCGCGCGCATGCGCTCGTCTCCTGTGTAACGCGCGTATGCATGTGTACCCGTGCGTGCACGCCCGCGTTTCGTCTAGAGAGCGACTTAGGAAATCAATCAAATTTGTCTCTCTCTCTCTCTCTCTCTCTCTCTGTCTGTCTCTGTTAATCCCGGTTCCTCGCTGCCATCATGGTTCTCTACACAACGACGCGAATGCGGAAAACATACAAACGGACTTTTTGGGAATGGCGTGTGCATTGTATGTCTATAAGTAGTAGTAAATTTGTATCGGCGCTGTCGACGTCCTTCGCTTCGACGCCCAAGTATCATCGTCCAGGGTCTTCTACTTAATCATTCGATAGATTGCCGGATATACATGCACAGGTTCATAGACGTATATGTATTACAGGCTTATTTTACAAAAAAATTCACAGTATCCCCCCGTGAAATGTTAAAGATGATTTTAAAAACGCCGACGTTTCTTCAGATGGCAAAGAACAATATAGACGTTCGATGAATTCTGTCCTCCAAATCTTCTGGATGAGCTGTGAATTACATATATAGGCAAAAACTTGTCTAAGTAGTCGGAACCCGGTGAGGTCGGACAACGGTCCATCATTGCGGAGGACCCGAGCATTTGGCACAACTACGCCCATAATACGCAATTTTGTACATTACAGTTAAATAATTCCGCGTATATGATCCGATCCTGAAATTACCCCTCCCCCCCCCCCGTACCACCGTCTCCTTCCTCTCGCAGGCGTGTTAATGCACAGAAATGCCGTGCCACATAGCGCGAAATAATAATTTTTGATAAGGCGCCTCCGTATGTTGCGATATCGCGCGCAGTATCGTGCACGTGTGTGCGAGCGCTATTGTGTTTGTGTTATAAGTTATATAGTTGGGTACTTACGACTTCGTTATCGGAATTCGAGTTGGCGTTCGGGCTGCTGCTGTACTCGTCCTCGTCGTCGTCGTCGATCTCGGCCTCGCACCTCGACTGCGAGAGAGAAACAAACAACGGAGACATTGGAGTCTTGGTTACGATGCGATTGAAAAATTGGTCTTTTAATATTATCATACGTAATTGCGTGTATAATATATGTAAAAAAAAAAAAACAATAAAATAAAATAAAAATGATCGCCATTGCATTCTGCATTAATATACAAATCCGCGTGAAAAACGAAATTGACCCCCCTCCCAGGCACCAACGATTACAGAAGTATAATTCAAAATTTTTGCGCGTACGAGCGCATCGGGAAGAAAATATTTTATACAGATATATATACATAAGCTCCATCGGTTTTTGTTTACGTCATTGGTTTTTGTGTGCTCTATCTTCATCTTGCAGACTGCATTATATTTATACACACACACACATACACACACATACTGCCTGCATTCCTCCATCGTATAATTTACGGCTTGTAAATTTGAATTTAAAATTAGATTTAATATTTATCGCAAATATAACCTGATATATATATATATATATATATATATATATATATATATATATATATACATATTGTATGCGAAGAAAATCGACGCGAAAAATCGCGATAAATTTTAATATACTAAGGATTTACAGATCCATGCCTATATGCCTACAAGACTTCCGAAAAATTCAAATAAAACCTCGTGCTATTCTGACTAAAATCTTTGAGAGTTCCGAATGGCAAGAGAATATAGCTTGTCAAATATACTATATATATATATATATATATATATATATATATATATATATATATACATATGAAATAACAAAGATGGAAATAATCATATCCCGTGCTCATTTGCATCGTCATCGCGAAGAAGACGCATGTACGATACCTGCATTAACAACTTCGATTAACGTATGATGTATAGGAATTCGGAAGAGCCTTCGTTGCAACATCGTTACACAGCCGCATTTGTCAATAACAAAAGGGATCGCGGCCGAGTTTAACGCTGAAATACCAGATCCACTTTTTGGATTCGAACCCCCCCCCCCGCCTACAGCCCCATCCATTGGTCGTATAAACGGATCTACGTAGGATTGAGAAAGGGGCTATACGGAGTCGGGCGGCATAGCGGTGTATTACGCATATATATATATATATATACAACATAGAAAACGAGTCGTCGTAGCAAACGGCAAGTGAGACCCGAGCGCGCGCGCGCAACATCTATTTCGAGAGTTCGCGCGAGGTGCAGGGCCGCGCCTAACGGCTAATTTTAGGTCTTCTCTGCCATCCCGTCCCTCTTTGCCCCGCCGCGTTCCACCTTATTCTTCTCTCGACACCCCCTCCTCTATGTAAATAAGATGAGCAGGCGGCCGCGCATAATATATAGATGTGTGTATATATATACACACACATATGCATATATATATATATATATATATATATATATATATATATATGCTCTTGGATAACTGTTGAGAGACTGCGAATGCGCTGATGGCTGTCGCTGCTACTGCAAGAGTGCAGTGAGTGTTACGAAACGTACGACTCCCCCTCCCCCCACCATCATCATCCGCCCAGCCTCGCGCGCGCGGTAGCAGTTCGGACTGCAGCTGATGTGTATATATATAAGGAGGAAGTATTGACTGTGTGTGCGCTTACTCGTGCCTATGGGCAAGTGTGGATGTCTATGTCTGTGTCTTCAACGACGGCGACGACGACGACAGCGAGCGACGCGCGACGTTTTCCGCTCGCTGCACCGGGCGCGGCGCGGTCGCATCGCGAATGTGTATATATATATATATATATATATATATATATATATATATACATACTTGTATATAAGGCACGCGCGGCCGTGCCGCTGGTGACGTAATCCCGGCCGGCTTCAAGGCTCTCCTATACATACATATACATAATACAGACACACACACACACATATATATATATATATATATATATATATATATGCACGTTATGCAGCATGTTTTATATCGTGACTTTTAACTGCAGATTTATCTGTGTGTGCATGTATATATGCATGTATAGACAGACCGGCCGGTATACGCCTGCTCTTATTTTCTGCTGAAAATTTTCGCATGCCTATGGAAATATACAGAGGTATATACATATATATTTATATTGGGTGTCAGAATACTGCGTGTCTGGCGAACGCGCGATTTTCCTGGTTCACGTTATTTGAAACTGCCTTTATCCCTCCACCTCCCTCCCTCTCACTCTCTCTCTCTCTCTCTGTTAGTAGGTTGAAATCAGAATTGAAAAAGCACCTACTCGAGCTTGATTAATTTTTCTACTCTTCTGTGATATAATTTCTGTGAGATTTACTAGTTTTATTTATTTTAATTTAAAGCATATACTTGTACTTATTTATTTTTCTCTTCGTATGTTCTATTGTTTTTGAATTAGTTTTCGATTAGATTTTAATGTGTTAGTATTTTATTTACGACTTACGAGCAGTGGTAATTCCGACATATCATTAGATGTAGAAAATATTTGTACACGAAATGTTATTTATATATTTAATGTTTTTAATATTTATATTCAATTATATAAATAAAGCTCTCTCTCTCTCTCTCTTCCTCTCTCTCTCTCTCTCTCTCTCTCTTCCTCTCTCTCTCTATCTCTGTCTCTTTCTCAGCCCCTTACTCTCCGACACGGCACCCAGTACATGCGTGCTTCTATATTTAAAGTACTATTACCGTTTACGGCCGCGGCATGAGCGAATTCACTGCAATTGTTGTGTTTATAGTCAAAATTAAGCGAAGGGGGAGTGCATCATGCGTGTTTTATCTCTCTATCTCACTGTCTCGCTCTATCGCCCCTTCATCGCCGCGAGGAACCAATTAAAATTGACGATGCGCGCGTGAATGCACCAAATGCATGTGTATCATTTATATATATATATATATATATATATATATATATATATATATATATAATATACCTGTACATTGTACACGCGGACGAAAAAAAGAGTGAAATAATAATGTTAATTCCATTCATGGACTGTCCTGTTATTTTATTTATTTTTATATAATACGTATATATATATATATATATATATATATATATATATATATGCGTATATATGTGTGCGTACGTACACATATACAAAAGATATAATTTAAGAAACATCGAATAGACTCGAGAAAGTCGCAACGGAATTATTGCCTTATTGTTCGCCGGGCTCCATAATCCACGGTATTGTTATTTTCGATTCTATACCAAACAGATCGGGGATCGAAATATGTATGTGCCTCGTGTACGTGTGCGCGCGCGCGTTCTCGTGTGTGGTAAAGAAAATCGATTGCCAGAACCCGTGATTCGATCAGCGGCTCCGGGCGAGAGGAGTTATTGGAAAAAGTAGTAAAACAAAGGTTCGAAACTACCGTAAGAATCCACGTGTTTTTATTACCAGCTCGCTCTGTATATTATATATATATATATATATATATATATATATATATATATATATACACATATAATTCTAGCTGAATAGTAGGACCAGCGACAGAAAACCCAACGGTTCGCGAAGAGCGCGAGTGAAAGTGGTAATTTCCCCCTGCCTTTCCACCCCTTCGGCCTTCCCACGTCTCATTGTGGCCTGCCAATGCCTCGAATCCTCCGAACAATTCGCCTTATAACGCTGCGCCTTCCTGGCTGGATTTCGCGCGAACTCGCTTAATTTCGATTTTATTTATTTCTCTCTCTCTATCTCTCTCCTTTTGTCTTCGATTATATTTTCATTTATATTTCCGACCGCCAACCCGTCTCACGCTTACGCTGAGGAAACGAGGTTTTCCTGAATTTTCCCACAGAGCGCGCAAGTTCTCGTAGGTAAATTTCAAAGTACAGTTTTATAAGCTGCGTCGAAGGAGGCGGAGAATAAAAAAAGCTCCCGTCATCGTCGAGCTCGCGCTTTCGAAAATTTCGAGAGCGCACGCACCGCGCGCGCGTAACGCCGTTTTTCGTGGTCCGATTGACCAACCGTCTCTCTCACTCTCTCTCTCACTCTCACTCACTCTCTCACTCTCTCAACCTCTGCGTTTCCCTACCACCGAAATGGCGCAATTGCCGTGCAGCAACGCCCAAAAAAAAAAAAAAAAAAAAAAAAAACAAAACCGTGCGGCCCCCATGCTCTGTTTATTTTGGACACTCTCGTCGCGCTTTTATTGTACGGAGGTGTCAACGAAGTATCCGGGGGGTGGGGGGAGATTACCAAAAAACGAACAAAGAAGTTTTCCGGCTTTTGCAGTGAATTACATACACCGTAGCACGATTGTCGGCGCGCTCGCGCCTCGGCTCGTAGGCGTACGTACGCGCCTATC
>JACCIC010000377.1:37500-47500 GCA_018907035.1 Sycobia sp. Sy_11 | reverse complement strand
CAAAAAAAAATTGCCGTGTTTTTTGCTATGTCGAGTCTCGCGTAACGTTATGTGATTGAATTATCTCGATTTCTTTCATATAAACCTAAGATACAATCATTGCAATGATACTTAATATAGCTGCTGAAACGGCAAATTCGCGTATACGTGTGCGTTAAATGTACGAAAATTCCCATACGCGTGCGTCTAATTAAAACGAATCTTTCCGTCCTTGAGTTCCTTCGTCCCGCTGCCCCGCTCAGAAATTTTTACGCGCCGCCCGCGCTCGCGTGCGTAAAGCGCCCGCTTCGGACTGCTACGCCATCGTCCGAGCGAACGCAGGCAGGGAGGCAGGTACTCACCGTATTGCTGCTGGCAGTGTATCGGCAGGGGATTCTTGGGCGGGGTCGAGAGCGACATGAGGACCATCGCCGCCGAGCACTCGTCCATGAAACCGGCCCGCGGCAGATTCAGGCTCGACAGGTCGACGATGTCCTGGACGACGCCGCCGCCGACGCCGCCGACGCCGCCGCCCCCACCGCCGCCCGATCGCTCGATCTTGTCGCCGCGCTCGGGCTTGAGGTCGCCGACGCGCTCGTTGCTGGCGCTGCTGCCGTTGTACGAGCGCTCCGATTCGTTACCGGAGCTGGGCCTGCGTTTACGTCCCCTGCGGGCAGAAAGAGCGCAGGGGAAGGTTTTCAGGTTAGTCGATGATAGGTTACTGGGTTTCATATAGATGTATATATATATATATATATATATATATATATATATATATATATATATATGGGTTTCTACGTATACGTGTGTCTGTGTACCTGTGTCTGTTTACGTGTAAACATATACGTGGATAATATCTTTATCAGGTTTATAATAAGAATATATCTAAATATGCGAAGTTTCAAATTGAACTTATGTTTGATCATTTTTTTAATGAAAGATAGTAAATATATAGTGTATAGAATATATATATATATATATATGTATATATATATTACAATCTAAGTACCTATGAGTGTATTGCAACAAACGCTGCAAATATATGTAAAATATCGACGCTCGATGGCAGGGGTGCGTATCGGGCGTCCCTCCTGGCGACCCTTGCACGAGCGCGCGAGCGCGCCCCGCAAATTGGGCGAGAGAACGAAATACGAGTACATGTACGTTTGAAGAAAAGAGGGAGACAGAGCTCGTTGCAGCACCCGCACGTATGCAGATAGCGATTTATATCTCCTCGGACGCAGAGCTCGCTCGCACGCGTACGCGTGCGCGTAGCCGTACCGGCGATTGCGGAGAGGGGCAAAGTGGGGGCTGGGTCGGAAGATCGAATCATCTCTATTGTTCGGTTAATCGAGGTTTTTCATTTTAGATGATGCAAGAAAAGTGCGCGCGGCCGCGCTGATGCGGAAAAGCCAGAAGGATGGATAGATACGCGTGTATAAGACGTACGTATATAGCTGAACGTATATATAAATATTGGTCCTCTGTGCCCTACTTTCACCGCGAGCGCTGCGCCGCCCGGACACGCGGCTCTCCCTCTCGCCCCCCCCTCCCCACGGTGCTCGAAAAAGAAGCGTCCCGCCCGCGTAAAGGAGGGGAGGGAGGGAGAGGGGTGGGAGATAAAGCAAAGAAAAGAGAAATGACTGATGGAACGAAATTAAAATGCATCGGGAGAGCAGCGCAGGTTGAAATGGTCTCCGAGGCGTCGTTGCTTTTTTTCTAAACATACTTCTATGCATACATGTACATATAATCTCTGTATGCATGTAATACTTGGTTATTATATATGTAGGATGTATAAGTATATATACATTTATATGTATCGAGCGGCACGCGACTTCATACTATAGACGTGTACGCGTTCGATTAGCTCTCTCTCTCTCTCTCTCTCACTCTCTCTCTCTCTCTCTCTCTCTCTCTCTCTCACTCTCTCTATACATACATACATTATATATATATATATATATATATATATATATATATATATATATATGCATATGCATCATTTCGCCTACATGGGATGCACCTATAGATATGTGTGCATAGGTTACGTCCTAAGAAAAAAAAGGAGAGTTGGCCCCGCGAGAGCGCATTCGTTCGCTTTCGCGATAATATACAAACGCGCTCGCGGGCGTGTATATATATATATATATATATATATATATATATATATATATTGTATACTGTATACATAGAGAGACTTTCCGAGCCGAGGTCGCAAATTATGCCGATTATTCCGGGAAAACATTATAAGGCTTCGGCTTAGCGAGGCTCGTAAACTTTTGAGTTTCCCGTGAAACCCATAACTATATCTTTACCCTCGTTATATGCCTCTCTCTCTCTCAGTCTCTGTCTCTCTCACGCTCGTTCTCTCTTTTTTTTTTTTAACACCGAGCGCTCTTGGTATACCGGCAAAACTGTGCCACGGCAGTCTATCGACGACTCGCGCCTTTGCCACTCTTTTTTCTTTTCTTTTTCCTCTTTCATTTTGTCCATAGAGCCCCCTCCCCCTCCCTATTCACCCTTCGTTCGTCTATTACCATACACACACACACACACACACGTACACACACGCACACACGCATATCTGCAACAATATAAACGACGAAACTAGCTTAACAAGGGGGGGGGGTTCTTAAATATACGCGCGCGAGCGCGAACCTTCGTTTTTTCATGCCGGGTGCATATGCATATATACATCCGTAGATACGTATGTATATATGCGCACCGGTAGACTTTACGACGAGGTGGTTATGTCGGCCCCGTTCCCGAACTCCCCCCACCCCCTTCCCACCTTAAAACCGCCCACCGCGGCCGACTTTTTCAGTCGAGCTTTGCGAAATTCGCTCGAAATTGGATAATTCGATATAGAAACAATAAGCCGGTGGACGTTAAAGAGCAAAAAAGGAAAAAAAAAAAGAAAAATCTATATATCGCCAACGAGCTGATAACCCAGCGGTATAATCTGGCAGTTACGTACAGAAGTATATCTCTCTTATTCTGTCTCTCTTTCTCTCTCCCATTACCTGCTGTATATATATATATATATATACTCGTAGATATTAGAAGGTAGACAACAGGCGAGAGAAAAAAGAAACTCCCTCTCCCTCCCGGACTTCGGGACTTTCGTGCTCGCGCGCGCGGTCTGCGAATTCCCGAGCCTTTCCCCTTATTAACCCCCCCTCCCCACCCACCCAGCACGGCACTGGCCGCTCGATTAATAGGAGCGCGTTCGGAGCCGATGCGTGAAATCCTCGCGGTCTCCGTTACAAATTATAACGGAGAGGGCCGGCTATCGATTATACGCCCCCTCTCCTTTTGACGAGCTACTACCGCGCGTATTCTCCCGCTCGCGATTATTATTGCATTGGCACGATGGTAACGGGGAGATCGGCGGCGCGGGGTTGGGGAGGGGGGGGGGGTTTGGAGCCGAGCGCACGCGTAAGATTATATGTGTGTGTGCGCGCGTGCGCGCGCGCGATGCGGCATTTATGTCGAAGCGGGGTTTAATAATTAAGCGTCGATCTGTATGCAGGGGCGGGAATTTCGTCCGTGATTTTTAACGCCAGCCTGAGGTTCTCCCAACGACCGCTCCATGCTTATACTTCTTGTTCGAACGCGCGTCTAGCAACTTCTTTAAGTCCTTTAACGATATATAGTAATATCAGGAATCAGTTTCTCTCTCTCTCTCTCTCTCTCTCTCTCTCTCTATAAATACGCGTATCCATTCAATGAAGCTCGCGCACCGGAACAGCGTCCGACAAAATTCCAGCATTACAATGGAATCTTCTAGGCAGGATCCGAAGGCCATGGATGGTCACCTTGGAATGAACGAGCAAATTTCGTAATTAGCATACACGTAATTTATAGCGGCGCGATGAGAGGGCGGCTGTTTCGCGATGAGGGGGGAGGGTCGTAATGTCAAAATCTCGCGGGCACAAAGAATGCCCTCGAAAATTTGCCCCGAAATTTTAATGTCCATCTATCTATATATACATATCTACTGTTGACGCACAGGATGCGCCCCTCCCCCTCCCGGGTTTTCGACGATACGTATATTTAAAACAGCGATGATGACGGGATTTCTTTGTTTTCACGGCGAAAAAACATATATATATATATATATATATATATATATATATATATATATATATATATATTAGGAGAGCGGAAGCTACGTCTTTGCATGGCCGGCCACACACCCTCGTCGCTCGATAGCGATCGCGGGCGCGAAATTTCGAAAGCCACGCGTGCGCACGGCGAAGGATGGCGGCGCGAAATGTCGGATAATCGACGGAAATAAAAAACGCGGTGCGCGCGCGAGCGGGAGAGGAAGGGGGCGGATGGAGGGCTACGAGCTGGGAGAAGGACAAAGGGGGCTTGATGATGACGATCAATTTAATTTCTTATAGAAGTGAATAATATCTTAGAACGGGGAGTTGATTGCTTATAGGTAATCGGGGGAGGGGGCGAGCGAGGCAGTGCTGCATACAGTTTATACAGAGAGAGAGGGGGGGGGGGCGAGAGTAAAAAAGAATCGGTTTGCGTGGATGGGAATATCAGGCATCGGATGACGATAGTGAAGTTGAGAGAGGTCAGGGTGCGTTGGATGACTGTTGGTTGCCCGGTCGTTCCGCGAGGAGATGAATTGAAAAAGAGAAGGTACGCTGATGCGATATGAAATCATTGGCGATGCACCCTTTTTCAGTATTGTCAGGTACGACTGGGGGCAAGACCGAGAGAGAGAGAGAGAGAGAGAGAGAGAGAGAGAGAGGGAGAGAGAGAGAGAGTGAGAGTGTGTGATAGAGAGGGAAAGGAAGAAGAGACGCGGAATATCGATTGAGCATTGCGACTGCAAGGCGATGAGGCTGGCTCGTGATTGAACGAGCACGAGGACATTATGTAAGCGTATGGTATTTCTTACTACTACATATACATAGAGTATACGGCCCATATATGTCTCTATGCATATATATATATATATATATATATATATATATATATATATATATATATATATAAATTGATTGTCAGTGATGTACCTCATATAGTTAAAGATATAACTTATATATTCGTTATGCATTATGCACTCGTACTGGCCAATGAATTCTTAAGACTGGAGCCGCTTTAATTGTAAAAGGCATTATTGCCTTGTCTATATCTGAAATTTGATGCACGAGGTTTGTTAAACGACGCGCCTTTCGTTTCGAGGGAGGGTATAAATTTATATACGACGGGTATTTCGATCACTTCACAAGCAAGCAAGGCACCAAAAGCGAAATGATGACGAATATAAATTATATACATATATATATATATATATATATATATATATATATATATATATATATATATTATATAAATCAGTACGATTCACACTCGCCATGCTACGCTATAGTGCGCACATCAGCGATCGACTGTTCATAATATACATGAAGCTTCACGTTTAATAGTGAACGAAGATACGCTTTTAAAAATAGGAACGCGAGAACAAAAATAGACGTAGGTGTGTCTACAGGAATGAATATGTGTATATATATATTTATATATATATATATATATATATATATATAACACACACGAGACTTACAGAAATAATGTTATAATAATAAATAAATTCCGAACGATCAATGGAAATGAGGAAATGCACATTACATGACATTAAATAAACGAGCATGCAATATTTATACTGAATTACATATGTGTCTAATACTATATCTATATATATATTCAATCACATATATACTACCTAATATAAGGAAAGTGATATAACCGATGAGAGAGAAAGGAGGGGAATAAAAGTGCGATAGTCAGCCGCGGGGGCTTCGCTCTTTATCTATATATATATATATATATATATATATATATATATATATATATATATATATATATATATATATATAGAGAGAGAGAGAGAGAGAGAGAGCATGCACATATATATTTTGGCTGGAATTCCCGGGACTGGCGCAGGGCGCGTGAGCGCGCTTTCGCGAAACTGGGTCGCGCGCTGGAGGGAAACTGGGTTACAGTGCGGGAACGGAGCGGGGGTGGCGGAGGGGCGGCACGATATATAGGCGCGAAAACCCCCATGAGCCGGCCACCCGTGCGCCGTCGCGCTGTACGAACCGCTCCCGCTGTAGATATATATATATATATATATACATATGTACAATACGGATGCAGCGTTTACATGAGCAGCCACCCCTCTCTACAGTCTCTCTCTCTCAGGCTCGATCCGTATTTGTTATAATATAGTTCGCGAGCGCACGATCCAAGTATTCTTCGGCATTTCTATTTATACGAGGCATTGGATTCGTGGCCCGGTACGATTTTGCGATAATGCAATATAGCTTTTTATATAGGCTCAATGAAAAATCCATATTAATACGTATAGATAAAAATGTCTGTACAGTATCTCGTGCTGCCGCGTTGCCGATTCCGTGTCGAGGGCCGGAAGTTTGATCGTTATTTTAGGTGTATATATATATATATATATCATCTGTATATATACAGTAAGCGTACAATTGTCACGGTACGATCAAAGTCGTAAAAATCTTATGTAAAAAAGAATGGAACGTCTATTATTAGACATTCGTCCTTCTTAAATTCACCGCGACGGAAGAAATGTACAAATTGATCCGGATGGACAAGGTGACAAATGGTGAGAGACGGCATCAAGAAAGGGTACGCATCAGTATAAGTACACTGCAGATTTTTCTTGTATGATTTTTTTACTCTGCTCCACATTCGTCTGTCTAATAATAATAATTATATGAATAGTAATCATAATAATATTAAGAATAAGAATCACAAGGTTTACAACAAGTGTAGCACATCGAGCGTATTACACACATTTTATATACATACGCGTAGACAATGAAAAATCGCCGGGGCGTGGTGGGTGTCCTCGGCGCACAACCCTCCACTGTTTCCTTCATAAAACATACGTTTAATTTCGCTCACGACAGAATACAATATATATATATATATATATATATATATATATATATATATAACTCTCCTGGCGGAATGCGTTCCCGGTTGCAGGATACCGCATTATTGTTACACGGCGAGATGTATAGGAGTGGAGTAGAGGGGTGGGTTGGCAAGAATGCGAGCGCGCAAAGTGACAATAATGTTTATATCGTAATGCATGACTGCGTCTATGCACACAGAAGCTATAGATATATATATATATATATATATATATATATATATATATTACCGATGGCACCATGGAGTAGGCAGCTTGTCGCTCGCGCTTTAATGGCACATAAGTCGCGCGCTTACGGTTGAATCAGTCGGCTAAGAATGTTGCGTGATTATTTATATATACATGTATACCCGCTCGCGCTCGTGTTTACCGTGTGGTATCTTGCGCGATTCGCCTAGCCTCTTCCCAAGGACGAATGAGTAAACTCTCCTCTCATCACCCCTCCCCTCCGCCACCGCACCCAGAGAGCTGGGTCAAATTTAAATAACCAAAGCAATTTCACGCAAACACACACACACACACACACACACACACACAAATATGTATATGGTAGATAGACTCGTGGTTTAAGAGTCTCTCGGGCTAATTAAGCGACATTGAATTTTAGTGAAAGGAATTCGAGCGCAGAAAGTAATGGGGTATGTATACTATAGTTAATGTCTACATACATACATACGTACATATATATATATATATATATATATATATATATATATATATATAGATATATTCTTTGCCGTTCATGCAGAACGTACCTCTAGAAAAAACGCCGTTCCTTCCCTTCGTGCATCATTCCCTATTAGCTACACCGATCGCCCCGCGGGTATGTTGATTCATAATAAATACGTGTATACATACATACATACATACATACATACATATATATATATATATATATATATATATATATATATATATATATAATATTCACAATTATATCAGCAAATATTCGACTGCTGATCTCGCCGTTCGTTCGCCGGCCGGTCTCGCCGGAATCAATACGAAGCTTCGGGAAAGCTGCGAGGGGGTGCAGGGCACATGGTATGTGTGTGTGTGTGTGTGTGTGTGTGTGTGTGTGTGTGCATCCCCGTTCAGCTCAGTCGTCGAAAGAACGAAGGAACGAAGGAACGAACGAACGACCGACCGAACGCACGACCAACCCGCTAGAGAGGAAAACTCGGCCACGCTGGCTGGCTCACCCCTCCCTCCACCCGCCCCACTCACCCCGCGGAGCGTGCACGGGAAATTTTCTTAAGCACGAGCCGGACGGGAATACGGAGTGGGGAAGGGAAGCCGACGGGAAAACCGGAAAAATGCTCGCGAGCCCCCCGCCGCCCCGCCGATCGATGGGTTGCAACGTGAGGGAAAAAGTAAGAGAGTCCGCGGTTGGGGGGGACGCACCATCGCACGGCATTTTCTACTTTTCCTGGTTTTTCCTTTGTTTTTTTTTTTTTTTTTTGCTCATTTTTCATTTCGTTCCCCGTATCCTCACGCAGACGAGGCTCACCCACGTATGTACGTATATACTTATCAAACACACACACACACACACACAGACTCGTTTCACGGGCCAATCGACCTTAATCCACCAACGACTACGGGGTTGCGTGGCAACCCCCGCCGCTCGTCGTCCTAGTCATCGTATTCGTCGTATCCGTCGCGATGCATCAGAAGGGGTGGTTGCACGCATCCCCGTCCAGAGCCGGGTAGCCGAACGGAGAGACAGAGAGAGAGAGAGAGAGAGAGAGAGAGAGAGAGTGAGAGAGAAGAGAGGGGCCAAGGAGGGGCGAGCATTGACCCAGTTTTCTACGAGGGGGAGTCGAGGATGGAGGGAGGCGGGCCGACCCCGTGGGGTGGCGCGCTCACATCCGGGTTACCCAGTCAGCGGGTACACATACATATATAAATACGTGTACGTACACGTACTGGGTCAGACTTACGGGGGTTGTTGCCGCACTCACCCCTTTGCCACCCCTTCCCTCGTCGCCCGCTCCCCTTCTTCCCCCTGGGAGGGCGGCGTGAGTTGAGCCGAGACACGGGGTACGACCGAGCGACGCTCGGGCGGTCCACGCGCACAGTCCCGGGATCGAGCGACCTGATTTCGCCGCACCCCCCCCACCCCCCGGCTCGCAGCCCTGCGAGGATGGGCGCGCGCGTGCATGTGCACGGGCCGACCCCACCGGCGCTTTGGGCAGGGTACGAGGGGGGTCGGGGTACAACCGGGATCACGCAGCCTATGGAGCATTTTTCGCTCTCTCTCCCTGTCTCTCGTCCAGGATTGACCCGTTTTTTAGAGGGAGGGAGAGAGAGCGAGAGCGAAAGGGGGAGGAGGAGGAGGAGGAGGAGGAGGAGGAGGAGGAGGACGACCCCCCGATCAAGCCTTCTCCGGGACGCAGAGGCCGTCGACGACCCCATGGTTGCGCGATGTACACCTCCGCTTCGCTCCGGTGGCTGCAACACCGCGGTGACCTACCCGCCCGAATTGGGTCAGCCGGTGATCAGCTTCTCGGGCAGGGGTCGTGGTAGGTCTCTCTCTCTCTCTCTCTCTCTCTCTCTCTCTCTCTCTCTCTGCTCTGCCCCGCTCAGGTCTTTGAGACCCGCGCGAGCAAGAGAGAGAGAGAGAGAGAGAGAGAGAGAGAGAGGGAGAGAGTGAGACGCTACCATTTGGCGAGCTGACCCAATTTACTTTCATTTTCGGCATCCCACTTCGCTCCGCCCGCGCCGCCATCTCCGTAAACAACGTTTGCCCCGCATTTTTCTCGCGCTCCCTGTCGTCCCAGGCTTATTGCCTGGTTATATTTTCTTTTTGTCGCATCGCCGGCCCGCGCGCGCACACACACACACACACGCACATACACCCGGAATAGAAGAAACGAGGCGAGCTACGGTCGTGCCCGCGCGTTACCGCGCGGCGTATCAAAATCGATTCTCCTTCCAACTTCTCGTTCCGTCTGCATCGCGGACTTTTGTCTGTTTTTTCCCCCGCTCCCCTTCCATTTTCGATCCGACGCGACGAGCGAGCCATTC
>JACCIC010000377.1:0-27500 GCA_018907035.1 Sycobia sp. Sy_11 | reverse complement strand
GTGTGTTTGTGAGTGTTTGTGTATGTATGTATGGAGAGGGGAGGGTGATTGAGCTTGTCCTGGATTGTATATGCCGTTATCGATGTCCGCGCTCGTTACGTGATTTTACCTCACGCTATTCCCTCTTGCACTCATACAGAATCATGAATTTATATATATATATATATATATATATATATATATATATATATATATATATATATAGTTCGTGATATAGATCGGCGAGCGCGTTTAAAAAGTCCTGGATTCTTTGATGGAACACCAATAGAGGCGTTTGAACACATTTGATAGACTGTCGAGCCGTTCGAACCCGGCACCAGATTCAATAGCGCGCTGTACATCGAGAAAAAAAAATTGGAAAATGTTCCGGCCAATCGATGAGAGCTCGAACGGCTCGAACTGTTCGCACTGCACGGTATGAAACGGTCGAACGTGCGAACTAATCTTGTAAAAAAAAAAAAGAAGAAGAAAAGCGACTCGAGCAATTTGTTTCGAAATTTCGAACGAGCGCCAGCAGCTCACGCGTTGGATGATCGGAAGAAAAATTATACCGTTTGCTTTAAATATCCGCGTAAAGGTGTTAATGCACAAGTATATGTGTCAAGAGAGAGAGAGAGAGGGAGAGCTTTTGTCGCGTGTATTTCTACGTGAATTTTTTTTCCTTTCTCTCTCTCTCCTTATGTCGTCCTTCTAATACGGAATTCTTATAATACGCTCGCTGAGCATTTAACGCGTTGTGGCGCGACATATTTCTCGCGACTTTTCGCAACGAGATTTCTTACAATAAGAAAAGGATAAAGGCAGGCAGCATGTACATATGTATATATATATATATATATATATATATATATATATATTGTTTTTGCTTATAAGCACGCGGTCAACGCGATCGTTCGAGCGATCCGGACCAAAAGCACGGGGGCTATTTTCGCGCCGTCCCGTGTGGATGCGCGGACAAATGGACGCGGGCGCAAAGGCGTAAGTATAAGTATGTGTGCCTCAACTCTCTTAATCTTCCGAAATTACATAAGCGAGGAATAACCTACTGACTCAGTGGGCTCGCTCCCTCCAATTAGATATACATATATACATATATACATACCCAAAGACGCACGCGTCTATCAGTCTCGAAATTGCACTGGGCCAGATTCCATTGCTCCCTCCCCCTCTCTCTCTCTCTCTCTCTCTCTCTCTGCCTCTATTTCTTTCCTCCTGTCTTGCCAAAGTGCGAATCTCGTTTTCTCGCTTTGTATTTATATATTCACGACGATCGCCTCTCATCATCGCTCTCTCTCTCTCTCTCTCTCTCTCTCTCTCTCCCTCTCTCTTTGCCTCTAGCTCTCTTGATCATCTTGTTAACGCTTCCGAGCGGTAATTTTAACGGGGTCAAAGAAAGAAAGGGAAATACGTAGCAATGGAGAGCGTAAGAATCAGCTGCCATGGCTCTCCGCGCCGGGCGTATTTATATAGGCAAACATTATACGTGTATACGCCGGTAGCGCGACATCAGATCGGCGCAGCCACGGCCGGCGTATTCGACGCCCCTTCTTACCCCCCCCCCATCCCCCTGCCGCACGTCCCCCTTTCTCTTTCTTTAGCCACATACCAATTTCTCGGGCAATTAAGAAACTTCGTAAAGCCGAAATTTCTATTTCTCCGTCAAGTTCCCTACTCTTCTTTTCAGGAGTGGCCCGGTGAAGGACCGATATATAAACCCTCCGTCCTTCTCTCCTTATCTCTCGCTATTTATCTCCCGGGGCGCGCGGTACCTGACTTTCGATTCCTCAAGCTGTGTGTGTGTGTGTGTGTGTGTGTGTGTGTGTGTGTGTGTGTGTGTGTCTACGTTATGGTACAACTCACGGAGAAACGATGATTATATGGTGGCCACGTCGCTCAGCGATTGATCTGCTCGACGCGCGGCTGAGGCTCTATTATACAGATAAATGACACAAGCGTAACCTACAGATGTAACGTTACAAGCGGACATTGATCGAAGCGCTGGCGGGTCTAAGAGGTTATCGAGGTTGAATTATGGGACGGTGAAAATCGATTGGGAAACTCATGTGTGTGTATATATATATATATAGTATAGTATAGTATAGGACACCGGCACGTCGGCTGGTCTGATTTCACCTGAGCTCGCACAAAAGTGCGCGCTCGCATTCTAAACATCCGTGCTCGATCTGATTTTCGAAATTTCCTAATTTCATTATACAGACGCTGTAGAAAATCGGGGGAAGGTGAGGAATAGCGAGGAAACGAGCAATCTTTAGAAAGTGGTTCGAAATCAAAATCGATCGCATTTTTGAGCTGTATGACGCTGAACGCGTTGGTTCACGGCACACACGTGCATGCATGTATATGCGCTCCAGCAATGGCAAGGACGCCCAAGCAGGTGAAAGTTTTTATTTTCTCGGCCAATAAGCGCACGCGCGCGTCCATTATTGTGGTACTCGCATCCTTTGGATTTTCACGATGCCCGCGTCGAAAATCGAATCCGCGTGGTCAGCTTCGAAATATCTTCGGGCCCCGAATACGTTTTCTATCGGTTAATTAATGAGACAATCGGTACGCTCAACCCATAGGTACCTATTCGTGCAAGAAAATCCGTAATTCGTTTCGGGCCCCTATAATGTGGCGAGTAAATAATTATACACTGATCTATATAATATATCGATGCCATTGCAGAAGACTTCGGACTTCGCTCGGTCTTCGCGAAAAAAAAAACTATGTATATAGATATATATATATATATATATATATATATATATATATATATGTACGTTTGTGTGTGTGTGTGTGTGTGTGTGTGTGTGTGTGTAAGGATTCGCGTATGTAGAAGCCACGTTGACGACGCGGCGAGAGTCGGTGCAGCAACGCGCGGTATATATAATAAGTGGCAAGGTCGCCGAGAAACCCGGTATGGGCATTTAAGAACCTGTGGCTATATATAGTGTGTGCAGGCTTATATCAAGTAGAAGGTCGGTTGACTCGTCCTTCTGTATAGGTATATACATATATATACATATATACATATATATACATATATACTATATATATATATACATATATATGCATATATATATATATATATATATATAGCACGTCTCGCTCTCTCTCTCTCTCTCTCTCTCTTTCTCTCTCTGCTCCGCTTCCTCCCCGGTCCTTATCCCTCTCTTTTTCGCTCTTAGTGCGTATACAGAAGATCTTTGCCATTTTGTTAGAGAGCTGCCGTAAAGTTAAAAAGAGCGAGGGAGTGAGTAAGCAAGAGAAAGAGAGAGAGAGAGAGAGAGAGAGAGAGAGAGAGAGAGAGAGAGAGAGAGAGAGAGAGAGAGAGTGCCTGATGGATGAATTTCTCAGGGCCGCGGATAGAGCAGCGGATATAGGAACTGAGGCAGCGTGTATCATTCGTTCTATATATATGCAGGGGGATGATCAAGAAGGTCGCTTGAAGAAGTCAGTTGAATTTGACAGAGTGCAGCCGCTCCCAGTCGATTTTCGATTTTTTCACGTATATTTTCCAACCAAAAGAAGCTATACGCTAATTACGCGTCTCTCTCTCCTCTGTCTCTCTCTCTCTCTTCCTCTCTCAATCGTCGCGTCGTTATACCTCTTGCAATCGAGCCACGGCAACGTGTACAGGCTCTATTCCTACGCTTGCTCCGTCCGGCAGCCGCTCCGCGGCGAACTTCATACGCCGTTGCGAGAATCGGCAGATTCCGCGGGTCACCGTCGTTCCTCGGCAGCGCGAAGTCCGTCCACGGCGCCCGTTTCACTAACACGCGACGGCCGCCATTGGGAAAACGAAGAATTTCCCGGCTTCGCGCCGCTGCGCAGTAACCGAGCGTCAGGGGAGAGGGGAGGAAGCGCTCGCGCTCGACAGGACAAAGACAGATATGCCCGAACTTCGTCCCGAGTCCCCTCCCCCCCCCCATTGCCGTGCTTCAGTGATGGGGAGAGCGAGAGAGAGAGAGAGAGAGAGAGAAAGAGAGACAGGCCCGAGGTCCCTTCGAAATACAAGGAACTTCCGAACTTCATTTTCCCGGTAATTTCTTGTACGCTCCCCGCCGTCTTCAGCGTCCTTCTCTCCCTCCTCTTCCTCTCCTCTCCCTCTTTCTCTCCGTCCCTCTCTCTCCCTCAGCGAGCGCGTGTACAGAGTTATAAAGAAGCCATCACGGGTAGACAATATATAATTCCGGTGTATATAATTTGAGAACCGCGCGCATTGAAAGATGGCGATCTGCGGCCGCTGTCCGGAGGGAGAGAGAGAGAGGGCCGACTGTTGCTGCTCTCCTCGGCCCTCTTCCTCATCCCGCGTTGTTTAACGGTCGGTCGCGCGGAAACGCGGCGGCCTCGCGCGGCAGAGGGGGAGAAGGTCGCTCGGCTGTACGGGGCAGCGACGTATCCTGCGGCCGTATACGCGTGTACGCGTGTATACACGTAAACAATGGCCACGACCGCCGTGAGAAAGTGAAATCCATTGCAGGCGCATTATTATCGGCGTACGCGCTGGGAGGAGGGAGATTCGTCAAAAGTGGCGGGTGACCCGACGCCGATCGTTCGTCGAGGCGTCGTTGTGAAAGAGCAAAAGAAAAACAAAAGAAAAAAAAAAAGAAAAAACAAAAAGAAGCGGACGGGCGGATACGACTGTCTCTCGGGCACGCGCCCCGGCAAAATCCGTGGACGAGCGCGATCCGGCGAGCAGCGAGAGACGCTCCGAGATATTAATTCGCGGACGAGGCGCGTCCGCAGTCTTTAAAGGTTCAACGATCCCGCCGCGTCCCCTGTTTCCATATTACCGTCGGCCTTGCCGCGCCGACGTTCGCTCCGCGCGCGCTCCGTCCTCGGCTTCGTCTTAATCCTGCGCCCATGCGTGTATAAGTTATATGGATGCGTGCGTACGCGCGCCTTCGTCTTTTTCTCGATTTCTTCTCCGGTCCTTCCCCCTCCCTCCCTCCCTCCCTGCCCCCTCACCCCGCGAAGAAGATAGAATTTTGAAGTTTTTTTTTTTTTAGTGAGTTTGGTCTGGTAGTTTTTGAAAGAACGGCGAGGGGAGGGGGTGGGAGCGAGTAGACAGGAGAGAGGCGGGCCATCTCTAGTCCTCCCGGTGTATATATAATCTAGTCGCACCGGTGACTCTCGCGCTCTCTCACTCTCTCTCTCTCTCTCTCTCTCTCTCTCTCTCTCTCTCTCTTCCTCTTCGCCTTCTCTATATATCTTTCAGACCGCGTTGCCTTCTCTCTTGGTCGCCCGGCAACAGTAGCTCGCACATCATCCTAACGCCCAGATGCAGCGGCGTTGTTATATACACGCGAACGAGCACCTTTGTGTATCTGTGCGTGTGCGCGTGCGTGTGCGCGTGCGTACGTGTGTCTGGAACAAGACAACGAGGCCGGGGAGCAGAAGAGCGCCTGCCACGAGAGAAAAAAGGGAGGAAGACGGGAAAAACGCCGGTGAGGGGCGGGGGGGGGGAGGGAGGGAAGAAGCCGAGAAGCCGAGATGCGATAATATATATAATGTTACCGTAGGCGTCTATGGTCTCGATGGGGAGCTCGAGGTGGCCGCGTCAGACGGTCGTCGGTGGCCAAAAATAAAAGGAAATGAAACATTTTGGGAGTCGCGTTATGGGCCTTATGTATATCTAAATTATCTACAGAGACAAATTTCATTAAATCCGAACTGAATATTTACTATACTATAAATTTATAGTCGCGTTATAAACACACGCGTAGCTTTTCGCTACTTCCCCCGTTCCTCGTCTTATTTTTCGCTTCCTTTTATTCGCCTTCTTTGCAAACGATGTACTATCTATCTATCTATGTGTATATATGTATATATGTATATATATATATACACAAATATACCGTTATTCTTCGTTTTCTTATACACATACGATAATTTGTATGAGAACCCGAGGCGAGAATGGCGTATACCTACGATAGACGAAAGAAAAAGAAGCGAGCTCCGTTCACCGTCATGTATAATATTTAACGAGGCGATAAGGATGTTTTCCCGGTGTCCGCGTATATTTCAGCTTTGCTCGAGCTATTGTACGCATCTCCACGTGTAATGGGACCGGGGAACGATTCGCTGCCGAAATCACGGCGCGAGTTTTTTTTTTTCCAAGTAGGTTTGCACAATACTGACTTAGATACTGGCTTCGGATCGTAAAAAGTGTATGAAGTTAAGAACAGTTATGCGTGATATATATATATATATATATATATATATATATATATATATATGTAAACGATTGTGTAATACAGTATCTGAAAGTAGATCCTGGAAAATTTTTCCCCGATCGTCTCGGTGACTTTCACCGGCGATTCTCATAAATGAACGAGAACAAACAAAGAGCGAAATTTCAAAGCCACGGATTACAATCAACGATTATTCCTTGATCCGGAATATTGTCGACTTTCCATTATTTTAACGAACTGTTTTATATCCACCGATCAGCATTATCATGCGCTAATATCCATACCGATTTGTTTCCAAAAAAATCTACATGTAAATATAGGCAATACTACTGTTGCTACGGATCGATGTAATTTCGCGCGATCTTTTGCCTTCTTCTCTTATTTACGGTCGAGCATCTCCTCGCGTCCCGAACTTACGAAATAAATCCTCCAAGACCTTGGACTTCGGAAAACTGCGGCCTCCCAAGGAAGCTGCACACACGCGCGCGCGCGCTCTCGCGTACGCTCGCATACGCATTAGCCAAGGTCTCGGTTAAAAATCTTCGGCCAAAAATCTGCGCTCCGCATTCTCGCTACACGTATACGCGGGTATATATGCATATAACATGCGCATTCGTGCCAGACGCCCGAACGCTGCAGATTTCCAAAGAAAAAACAAAAAAAAAAAAAAAAAAAAAAAATTCGTGGTCGCTCCTTTTCTTTGCGACCCGACCGCGTAGGAATTCAGCGTTGAAAAATCTTCAGAATGGCCTCGTATAATCGGGGCGACGTCAGGGAATTTTCTTCGGTGCCGTTTCTCGGTTTCTTGGCTGCAACCTCCTCTCTTCTTTCCCCCCCCCCTCCCCGCTCCTCTCGCCCAACAACCCAACAACCGCCGTCTGGTCCAACTTCTCTCGTCATTACAGAAATCCGCTCTCTCGCGCGGACGTCGTATATGTCTATATATATATATATATATATATATATATATATATATATATATATATATATATATATATACGTGCTTCGTGCCGAAAACTTCGCCGTCCGTGTATATAATGTATACACGTACGCGCTATATGCGCAGCACATCCGCACAGGGCGAGACTTCTTTCATTGTTAAAAGCACGCGGCACGGCTGCAGACTAACTATATATATATATATATATATATATATATATATATAATATATATATACGGCGGCGGTGCGAGAATTGGTGGTCGATGGGGGAGGGAGATGGGGGGAGAGGGTACAGCGCGCCGCTTCCATCGGGAACACAAGAGGAGGGCGAAAGAAAGAGGAAGAGCTGTAGAAGTGGGGGGGGGGGACTGTGGAGATGGCAGACGGCCCAGGTGGCACCGAACGACCGCGCCGGCTACGTATACCTACATATATATATATATATATTGGGAGGTGAGCACAGGTACACCCGGCGCGGGATGCGGGGAGGGCAGAGGCATTTAAACTCCAGATTCTGCCGGCCGGTGTCTTTTTGTGCGGCCTGTATATTCTTACTACCAGCGACAGCGTGCATCAGGTTCAAGAGACCCACTCCTCTCTTCTCTCTTTCTCTTACTCTTTCTCTCTCTCTCTCTCTCTCTCTCTCTCTCTCTCTTTCTGTCAGTTTCTTCTGGGGCGTCCCTTTAAACGGATGCGCGAGACGGGCCAAAAATGTCGCAGCTTTAGATATATATATATACAGAGAGACAGAGAGAGAGAGAGAGAGAGAGAAAGAGAGAGGGAAATTCAAGATGTGAAGGTAAGCAATAGGTGCGTGCGCACGCATGAGATATACTTATAGACGAGAATAATTCTAGATATATATATATATATATATATATATATATATATATATATATATATACACACATATATAATGGCGAGAAATCAGTCAGGGATGATATAAGATGCGCGTCGCACGTACTCTGTTTTATTTTTCTTTGTCGTTTTCTTTTTAAAATCTATCAGCAAAGGACGAATGGAAAGCTTCATCACCGTTGAGCACGAAAGAGAAAGAGAGAGAGAGAGAGAGGGGTTGGGGGTCGTCGGAGCTTTATTAGTGAGGGACGAGGTGTAGCGGGTGGAAAAAGGTGGTTTGCCGAAGCGTGAAAACAATCGTGTTTTTCAGGATTGTGTATTAGTCCCGGGTGTTTCCGACCAATTAATAAAATCAAGGCTGTCTTTGTCATGGGGAGAAGAAAAAAGTGTATAGAGTGAAATATTGATTATACCGCAGCACGTCCATATAGTATATATACTTATCATACCTATGCATAAATAAAGAAATCGAATGAAAAATGTGGAATCTGCATTTTACACTGTATTTGCCAGTGCAGAAAGAATATAACGTATACATCTCTTTGTGTGTATATGTATTGTTCAACGTTACTGCACGAGAGAATCACCTCCCCCCCTCCCATAACGATCTTTATATACTAGAAGACTGCATAGCTTTTGAAAGTCAGGCGAAGTTCGAAAAAATGTTCAAATTTAGACATTCGGAAAAATTTCAACCTTTTTAATAGATCCCAACTCTTTCGAAATATTCCGGTCGTTTCAATATTTCGGGATTTCAAATTATTCGATAAGCAATCTATTTAACCCGATTCCGATATATCAGCTGTTCGAACCGTTCGAATATGCATTTTTCCGTGGTTCACCAACAATATAAAGAAATTTTTATATATATATATCATATACATATATAAACATTTGTGTATAAGCTCGATGCTGTTGAAACAGTTCGATCTAATATATATATAATGTGAGCAACTCCAACGTCGAATGCATTCAAAAGAATCCAAGCGCCCGAACGCGGAAAATCAATTTTGCCTGAAAAAAATATATCTATATATGCACGAATGCGCGCGCGTACAGGCGCACACGCGCACACCTTTGCACCACTCTAATGATATACCGGCCGTCGTCGCGGGCTTTGTTCGTCGATCCCGCGGACTTGGGAGGTACGCGGACGCGTTTCACACGAAGGGCGTGGAGAAGCGGGAGGGAGAGGAGTGAAGGGGGGGTGTAGGGCATGGACAGGTGTGCAGCGCTCTCGGCTAGAGCGAGAGAGTGCCTGCCGCCCTGCGTGCGCCCCTTCACTGACCGGCGACTCCTGTTTACATATATACGTACGTGTATATATATATATATATATATATATATATATATATATATATATATATATACATATATATATATATATAGCCAGGCCTGAGAGCTCGCTCGTGCGTACGTATTATCGTGTATGCGCATGTGTGCGCGCGTGTATGTACAGATACACTTACGGGGTCTCTCCTCGCGAACTTCCTTTTTACCTTCTTCACTCCTTCCTACTTACGGTCGTGTGCACCGCCCAGAAGCACTTTAACGTCTTCAATTATATATGTATATATACATATATCTATGTATATATAAATACATAGGTATATAAAGAAATTCATAATTATCCATATATATCCCCGTAGACGTATGTAACTAACGCGATAGGTGGGTTGACAATTTTTTCATCCGATTCTCCAGCGCCAGCGATATTATGGCGGTGAATCGAAGACACCACCGCTGTCCGCGCCTGGTCCTGCAAAATTTATCGTGCCCACATACACACAACGTGTCTGTGCGTGTCTGCGTGTCTGTATGCGCGCGCTCACATATACACACGTACGTAATACGCTCGAATCTCCGCGCGTTCGGCCGAGCGCAGCGAGAAAACAGCTGAGAGAGAGAGAGAGAGAGAGAGAGCGGCTCCTTTCTCGCTCTCGCGCGGCGAGCTGGGCACGTGAACGCGCGCGCTTTGCCGGCCGGCCGGTCTTTCCCGCATGCGTATATACGTGTATATAAGTGCGTCAGAATTCACGCGCGTGTCGTATACGCGTACATGCGCATACACTTTCCATCGAATTGGAGAAAATTAAAATTTGTCAAGTACGGTCGATGTTTTTCCACCAAGCGCTATGTGTGTGTCGATTTTTTTTTTGATTCGGCGTATCCGAGATTTTGCTGGATAAATTCGGAGAGTTCAATTACGCGTCAAATATGAAATCGTGATTTAATGAGCGCTATTTTCAATATGCCGTGGATCGTGAAAGGATCGTTTAGCTCATTATATGTTTATGTACGTATTATGGTCGGCGGTATTGCGGTAGCTCCGATCGACAGATCGCCGGTTAGATTGTAAAATTTGCCTTCAACTGCACGTTCGGCTTTTATCGGGCTGCCAGAAATGATTTTAGTACGCATGTGGGTATATATATAAATATCTATTAATTATTATGTAACGCTTTAAATCTATACTTATTTTTCGCGCTATCGGCCCCGCGATGGTAATGATCTATATTATTATCGACAGATAAAGTATGTATCGTGCGCCTGTACATTATAACAACCGCATATTTATACATATAATTATTGGGAGAAAATCGTACCGATTTCGTTATGTAAAAAACCGAATGAAGGAATAGTTGAGGAGACTGTGGCAAATCCGAATTCCATATAGATAGGCAGACGCACGCAAACGCACCACACAAATATATAACTATGTATCTATGTATCTATGTGTATGTGTCTGTATATATATACATACATACATATATATATATATATATATATATATATATATATATATATATATATACGTCTGGCATCCTTGATGATGGACTAAAGGTTAAAACGCCGGTATGCTGTATGGTTATGTGGGTGAGTCAGCCGGCTCGTTCGGAGATTCACGCGTATAATTATATCTATACAGCATCGGGCACTTCCGATCGTTATATATATATATATATATATATATATATATATATATATATATATACACATACTGTAGTTTACGAAATTCAAAAATGGGACGGGCGCCGAAAACCAAATGAACGCGCAGGCTTGTATATGTAGATATTATGTATACGCAATATATATTATACAATCTACATATATATGTGCCTATTTAAACTGTGCGAGTATGTGTGTGGGTGCGGTTGCGCGGGAAGTATCTACATAATACGCGACTCTGTGTGCGTGCTGTGTGTCCGTGTACGCGCGTGTCTGTGTGTCGACTACTGTATTATTTTTTTTTTTTTTTTTTTTTTTTTTTTTTTGGGAATTACGTACAATCGAAAGACCGAGCACTGGCTCGAGAAAACATGATACTCACTGTGTATAGTGTATCTCGGGCATGTTCTGCGCCTGCGACTGGGCCGCCGTCCAACGCTTGCGATCGCTGCCCATGTCGGCGAGCCGCGCGAAGTCCGTGTCGGAGTCGGCCAGCCGGGCGCTCTTGCGCGACTCCAGCAGCCTGACCTCGTCGATGCGCTTCGTCAGGCTCGTCGTGCCCTGCGAACAGTTGATAAAATATATATATATATACGTTAATTCGAGCCGTCTACTGCTCTATACTATACTGTACTACACTATCCATCTATATATAATTATATACGTTCTATATAAAGCAAAAAATCTGTTTGTCTCTTTTTTTGGGTTCCGTCGCTCGCTTTTTACCTCTATTATATATATATATATATATATAACCAAACGCGCGCACGCAGTGGGCCACGCCGAATGGGAGTTAACATTGAGAGAGAGAGAGAGAGAGAGACAGACTCCCGGCTCTCGCGTGTTGTATAGGCTCGGGCGTGCCGGCGGCCCTGTTATAATTATGTATCGCACGCATGCAGACACAAGCACACTCACACACACGCATTCACTCACATATACACACTTACCCACTCATCGGCACGTCTACGGGACGTTGAAACACACCCCAGCAGAATCCACTTACTCACTCGCGCGTTATATTATTATTATTATTACTATTATATATATCCATAAACTTGTGCAACGACGACGACGTCGTGCGGATGGAAAAGTCGCGTGCCGCGCGCGTCCAGTGCGATTCCCGAATTAACGACGCGCACTCTAGAAATTCGATATATATTATATATATTATATATATATATATATATATATATATATATATATATATATATATTCGCGCGAGCAATTGTGTATAATTGTACGCGTGTGCTACTGTCGCCGCTCGACTCGAGCCGAGCCGCTGCTATACTGATAATGTAACCGGCGCGCGCGCGCGGGCGGGCAAGGCGGGCAGGCGGGCGGACACACGACGCGCGGCGCGGCGCGGCACGGTATTGTAACGCCGCGCATATACACACGGCGAGGCGAGCGCGCGCTGCGTCGATCTGCGATGCTGCCTCGTCGGCAGCCGGCGCGGGGACGCGCGAGCCCGCGCGTCGGAGTGCGAGAGAGAGGGAGAGAGAGTGAGAGAGAGAGAGAGAGATTGAGAGAGGCCGTATAGCTCGCCAGCCGAGCGACGCGGCCCGGCGAGTGCGCGGGCGTCGCTGTTTACGTCTTGTCCCGCTATATGTGAATGTGTCTGTGTGTCTGTGTGTGTCTGTGTGCGTGTCTGTGCGTGCGTGTGCGCGCCGGGATGCGCGGGAGCTACGTCATCGGAGAGCCTCATAAGTGTACATGTGATACGCGCACAAGCGTACGGGCACGGCCATATGTGTGTCTCCCGGCGAGTCGAGCCGGTCTCGCTTCTCTCTGCGGTCATATTTTCTTGACTCCCACTTTCTCGGCTCCCCCCTCCTCCGCCTCATGCTCCCTCCCACTCTATCTCTTTTCGAAGATGCGCGCGCGCGCGCCCGGGATCTGAAATATTCCGACGATGCGTGTGTGCGCACGCGTGAGAGAGAGAGAGAGAGAGAGAGAGAGAGAGAGAGAGAGAGAGAGAGAGATAGAGAGAGAGTGAGTGAGGAGGAGTGAGAAAGGGCAGGGAGCGTATACTTTCCAGTTTTACCAGATATACGTATTTACGTTGTAATCTGCTAACGATGCTTACGGATAAAAAAAGTTTAAATTGCGCGTCGACTCCGCGCCAACTGTGCAGTTGTGCGAGGTTATGGTTCGCGCCAGCGAATGATACATACATACACAATCATCGAGACGCTTGTTCTGCTTTCTACATTAGATATATGGAATTGTTGTAATATTTTTTAGTCTATTTTCCAGTAATTTTAACTCTACCTCTCCTCCTTTCTTTCTCTACCCCATACAGTGCGATCAATGTTATGAACTTTATACAAACGGAAGTACATCATACATTTTCTTAATACATTCGTGCACTATTCAAAAACTTCTCGTTTGCACTATTCTGCCGATCCAACTTTTTTATCGATGTATTTGTTCCCCAAAACTTACGGGCATGCAGACATTATCTTTGAATAAAAAAAAGAATATTTTGTGAATAGATCTTCGCTTAAAATAACTTTGGGGAGATATAAATTAAATCTCTCTCTCTCTCTCTCTCCTCTGTCTATATATATATATATATATATATATATATATATATATATATATATATATATATATTGACTTTGTAAGAAATACTTTTTTTTCATAGAGTAACGGGCCTTTAAATTTGGAGTAATGGCCCTGGATACAGGAGCGAAACTCGCGAGTCCAACGTCAATAAATATAAATGTGTATATATATATATATATATATATATATATATATATATATATATGTATATATGTATGTACCCGTGTGTGTGTGTCTGTGTTATATGGATGGCCAACGGTATTGCCTAATAATCGGAAACCCCTCCAGTAGTTTGAGTGCGAGCATGGTCCGGCAAAAAGGGAATTCCCGAAGGACGTTACGGTAACGTCGTAGATTGCGAATCTTTTCCGGGAGAAAATAAGTACGTAATTACACGAGCAACTACTAGAACGACATCTCAAATATACACATATATATATACATACATTGATATGGATGGAATAAGAGGAGGGTCATCCAAATCTCACCGAAATTTAAATCTATCCGATCGCCACGCCATCATCTTTTCTCTCCTTCTTTCTTCTTATATTGAATATATATAAATATATATATATATATATATATATATATATATATATATATACAATATACATACATACATACATACATACATATTCACAAGACGGCCTCTCGGTCGCGTGCGCGCTCGCTGCAACACATCCGCTTCAACGATTCTCTCGCCCCTGCCGTCCCCGCGACCGCAGCGCGCGCCTCGCTGTTCTCTCCTCGAATCCCGTTACACGTAGCGTTTTAAGGAAGTTTCGCCCGTTTTAACGCACTGCCGAGCACCGCTCGTTGTTTTTCCCCCCTTCCCCTTGCTCTTTGTTTTGCCTCTTTTTTTTTCGTTTTTATCTCATTCATCGCCTCGCGTATGTGTATGTATATATGTGCGTGCGCGCGCGTATGTGTATGTATATATGTGCGTGCGCGCGCGTGTGTGTTTGTGTGTGTGTCGAACCGCGCCTCATGATGTGATGCAAGCAGAGCGACATGTCTGCTATCCTTTTTCCTATGATCATTAAGATACGTCAGCTCAGAATTGCTACATATAAATAACTTACGTATAGTATATATATATATATATATATATATATATATATATATATATATATATATAATGAAACTACAAATTCGATAATCTGTAACGATCGTCTTGCGTGCTAATGCCATATTGTTAATTTAATATTGCGCACACCTATATATATATATATATACCGTCGATCTTTAACAGCTGCGCGCGCAAGCGCCAAAGTGGACGTGTGGCAAAAGGAAAGTGCAAGAACGAGAGGGAGTGAGAGAGGGGAGGTCGCGAACGCTGGTCCGGCCTCTTTTCCACCTGCGCGAACGCGCCGCCGTCGCGTTTCGACACGCGCGCGCCGCGATCGTTTTTCCGCCCTTTTTTCTCTCTCGATCGTTGTCTAATTTGCGTCGCTTTATTTTCATCCCCACCCCGGGCCCGCGATCGCGGGCTCATACAGACGAAAAGCAACGAAAACGAGCAAAAGGAACGAGCAGAGAGAGGGAGAGAGAGAGAGAGAGAGTATTGAATAACCCCACCCGAGACTCGCGAGCGTGTAACGTAGGCATGGCTCGGGATTCGGGTCAACGGGGCCCCGTTTGGAGCCAAGATTGCCGAGCGGGGGGCAGGGGGAAATTTTTAGATCCGGCCCCCGCCTTCGCGTCTCTGCGCGTACGCGTCGAGCGGAAGCTGCGGGCCAGCCTCCCCCCGCCCGCCCCCTCGCCCGTCGCTCGAGCGCCAAGTCGAGAAAAATCACGTACTACGCTTCGGTTGCCGCGGGTCGTCTCGAGAACGACGGGGAAAGAAAGGATTTGGCGTCGCTGACGTCGGAGCAGCGCGGCAGCGGGGAAATCCTGAAAAAATATCGTGGCGCGCGCGCGCGCGCGCCTCGAGATGGAGAAAGTAAAATGTTTGTCTCACCTCGCCAGCCTCCCCCCCCCCTCCTTCGGTTTCTCTCCGACGCGTTTAGCTCTCGGTTTAGAGCGCGCGCGCTCTAAATTAAAAACTTATTTTTCTGGAAGTGATTTCCGAGCCGGCGCGATTTGGCGGTATCTTGCGCTCTTTTCGGTAACGTCGAGGGCTGGGGGGGGGGGAATGATTTCGATAGATGGATTAAAGCGGTTTGACGATTGCATTGCAGAGAGGAGGAGCGATGAGATGGATTTCGTTCGGATAAGATTATAGAAATTACGAAGGGGACGCCAATAATTAGTCGGTCGCGTTACATCTAATTCTGTCGAAAATGAAAGTCCGTTTAGAAATGCGATTCCTTCAATTATATAAGCATGTGTAATTGTGTAACAAATTCGGAGCATGCTTAGTGGTAGTAGTAGTAGTAGTAGTAGTATATATATATATATATATATATATATATATATATATATATATATATTCATATACAAGTCGCAGTATTGGGAACCCAAGTTGCAGCAGTGACCTCTCGTGGCGAGGTTCAAAATTCGAGGAAGTCGGGGATTTTACGGTGTATCGCAAGATAAGGTTAAAAAAGAGACCATTGCGCGGCGATTCGTTCCGCGGCCGAATGGCGTCTTTCACGACCGGTCCTCGACGTGTCTGGACGCCCGTCCGCGCCCCGGACAGCTGTAACGCCGCGCGCGCCCGGATCGCGCCTCTTTCCCGCGCCACTCGATAATGACAATCGATTCTCGACAAGCATTGCCCGAGATTCCGAAAATCGACGCTCTCCTTTGGCATTCCGTTTTTTTTTTTTTTTTTTTCATCAATTTTGCAAATTACTCGTATCGTCGACCGTTATTACGCCGATCGGTTCGTACCGAGGCGAAGCCGACGCCCCCGCCGGAGCTGCCGATACACAGCTGAGCGAGCGCGGTTAAAAGGCCCGGCGCGGCGAGTATAACTGGGAGTCTATATGTATATATATATATATATATATATATATATATATATATATATACTTATCTATAGCGTATATATGGCAACAGCGCGCCGCACGGCCGCCGCGTCGTTGGAAACAGCTGAGCCGCAAGCGAGCTGCCAGGAGAAGTGAGAGAGAGAGAGAGAGAGAGAGAGAGAGAGTGAGAAGGGAGGGGGGCTCTAAGTGTATAAGACTCGGCACTATTGCGCGCCGGCCGGGCGGACGGGCGTCAGGAGAAAGGTCGTCGTCGTCGTCGGCGTCGGCTTCGTTGTTGCTATACGGCTGCAGCTAGCGCGACCGATCGCCCAGATTATAGCGGAACCGGTGCACGCTTCTCCTTCCCCCCCTCCTTTTCTGTCGCTCCACGTCCACGGGATAGTGCATGTATATATATATATATATATATATATATATATATATATATATATATATCTAATATTAAACTTCGCGATCAAACCCCTCGTCCTGCTCGCCCCCCTCCACCCCCGTCGCAGAAGCAAAGGATAACGAAGCGGACGGCGGAGGACGACTTACGGGCGCGTCTCAACAGGCTTTCTAAGCGCGGTATGCATGCGCCAGGGACATCAGTGGGAATTTTACGAGGCCGCGACGGGGCGAGTTCGCGCGCCCAGGACGACGAGGACGATCGCGGCCCGACGTCGAGGTTCGCGTTTCCGACGCGCTACGTCGCCGCGGCGCGTCCGCGGAAAGGCTCGCGAGTTCCCTTTTTCGAGCGACCGTCGCACAATACGACGCGCGGGTACTGCGCGCGCATGAAAATACCGTATAAAACTACAAAGTGCCCGGTGAGCCGGTGGGAGTGGGAGCGAGCGTTTTTAATATGTACGAGGGAACGAACGAACGAAGGAGACAAGGACATAGACTAGCGCGGCCCCGAGAGTTAACGGCGCATTGCCGCGGCCCGCGCCGTGGCCTAACGGTCCTCGAGCCTTACCCACCTCCCTCCCTCCCTCCCTCGCCCCGGCCACCTCCCACCTCCTCCGCGCCGTGTGGCGCAGTAGAAATAGAAACTAGAAGGAGAAAGACGGAGAGTCGCTCTTTATAACGACGGCAGCAGAATGCCATTGCGGTGAATATATATATGTATATATATATATATATATGTATATATGTATATATGTATATATATATATATATATATATATATATATATGTATTATAAGCAGAAAGGGAATAGCCGCTCAGAAGTGCAGCAAAGAGGCAGCGCACTTTCTCCGCGACTTTCGAATTTTCCGCGCTTTTATACGCCTATGTATATATACATACACACATACACACATACATATATTACACTTATCTATAGATATAGAGGGATCCGAGGCAAGCGCTTTACGCTCGCTAAATTACAGGTACCTGCAGGTACCTTACCGCGGAACAGTCCGCGTGCACGGATTGACGTATGGACATCAAAATGTGTATATATATATATATATATATATATATATATATATATATATATACGAGCCAGCGGCTAGGTATAGTATAAGCTGCCCTCTTCTCGAGTCAGCCGTACGGAGTCATTGACCTTAAGCCCCATGGAAAGGGGAGGGGCCGGATACACCGGCAACCGGTATTTATATATATATATACACATCTATGCACAGCTACGCTGCACCGTACCCTCGGATTAGGGCCTTTTTAGAACAAAAGAAAAAGAAAGAAAGACGGGAAAGGGGGTGGACGGGGAAGAGGGGGAGAACAGGTACACGGGAAAAATGTTTACGCTTCAGAGAGTCCGACGCGCAGGCTTTATAGTATGCTCTTTATTTTTTCCACGGATTTTCAGATATCTATGTGTGTGTGTGTACACTATATCTATGTGTACACATACAAACACACACACATGAACGAAACAAGCCGTTGGCATGATGCTGTAGAATTCTTAATAATTCAAACCCGAATTTAAATATCAATCGCTCTCTCTTTCTCCCTCTCTCTCCCTCTCTCTCTCTCTCTCTCTCTCTCTCTCTCTCTCTCTCTCTCTCTCTCTCTCGTTTTATTTTTACATATACTAAAGGAATCGATCAGTTCTTATGATCGCCAGCCAATCCTATACCACACGAAATACGGTATATTGTGAAAATGGGCGTAGATGCTTCAAAAATATCTTTATGAGAGCTGGTCGAGAAAAACCGGAAACGGACAGTTTTTAGTCCCTCCCACGAGCGCCTATAATACCATCCACTGCCCCTTCATTGTTCAGCGGAATTGCGTGAAAATCTCCGCCCCGCTCTCGCGATTTATAAAGAACCCGGCGGTCGTGTTTCAATTCGAATCTTGGGCGGCGCGATCGGCCGACGAACGCGTAAAAGCGCCGATCATCGATCCCAATTATGTATATATACATATACAGAGGCGTTCCAGAATTATTTCGAAAAAGACGCACGACGCCCTGGCATGGAGATTTAGAGGGCGGATCGAAAGACGTCGCATCGATGCCTTCCCGTCGCCGGCAGCCGACGACGCGGCTTCTGTTTCTAGATGCGAGCACCTATCGCGCGTTTATGTATATATACTCGAAAAAATTCCTCTCGTCCCGCGCGCTTCACGCTGCCGACGAAGACACTGGCTGGCGAATATAATACGCGGGCATAGGCACCCCCGCGCACCGTCCGGGAGCGTCGCCCGGCGGCCCTGACACTGCGCACGGGGGTTATAGCCCGTTTACACACACACACACACACACACACACGCGCGCATATATACATATATACACTCGCCCCCACCAAAAGCGAAAAAGGAGAAGACAGCGTGGGACGTGGGGAGAGGGGCAGAAAGAATCCCCCCCTCCCCCAGACACACCGAGTCGTGCGATGTATCGGCTTTCCACGAATGCGTACGGGGAGGTCGGGCTAAAGGGGTGGGGACGAGACTACGCGCGCGCCTCGGCACTTTTTCGGGCGTGCGACTCTTTTGTTTTTTTCCCCCTTTTTTTTTCCTCCCGATCCCGCTCCACCGCCGCAGCGGCAACAGCCACGGCGTCCCTGCCGCGCGACGTGCCGATGATGCCGGGGCAAGGATACGTCGTTTTATAGACATTGTCAGATTGAGAAAGAAATAATTGAGAAAGAATAATTACGAGGACATTCGTTGTCGCGCCCCGCCCCACCCCCACCCCACCCCCACACATGTACCGCCTAAGCGAGTATTCACACCCCTGGACGCGCGACGGACTCGGAGCGAAACACGAGCTTCGCCTCGTGGCGGCGGGGCGGCAGGGGGGACGGCCTGACCGCTGCGCTCTAGCCCGGAGGGTGCGCGGGATCCGGCGTCCGACGCGCGAGCCTCGGCCGTTGGCAGGCGCACCTGTGCCGCAGGTTCCAGCCCTCGCGACGAGACACCGGAGAAGGACGCGCGAGGTTGCGCGAGGAAGAAGAGGCGGCGGGAGGGGGAAGGTAGGGGGAGGGGGCAGACAACGACGTCCGCCCGTCTTTGGGCTTTTTTTTTCGCGAGGCGTGCGTCTGCGCCACCGCTTGTCGCCCCCCCCCCTTCCCCGTGCACGTTTCTACGCACGCTCAAGCGAAGGGACGGATCTGCGCGTGTGCGCGTGTGTACGTGCGTGTACGTGCGTGCGTCTATCTAAAAAAGTAAAGGGCGACGGCCTTTTTTCCCTCCTGCAGCCGTGAGCTCGCCCAATTGGACCGCGGGTGAGGGGCGGGGGGGGGTGGCGGGAGCGAGAGCTCATCCCGGCCCTTTGCAGGCGCACGGACGAGCGAGCGCGAGCGGCGAGATGCTCACCAGACCGGACGGGAGAAGGACTTGTGATGCTATTTAGGCTCCGCTTAGAGGGGCGAAGCTACACGCCTATTATATATGTATATATATATAATATGTATATCTATATATGTATATATATATATATATATATAATATATATATATCAGACCAAAATTCCTCGCCCAACTCCCTCCTCGTCCCGTCTCGTCCTTATGTTTCGCGAGTTATACGGATTTTAAAAAGCGCGCATCGAGCCCCGAGAATGATTATCGCAAGGCTTGGAAATTTATTCGCTTTCACGCGAACCCCAATTAAATTCCCACTCTCTCTCTCTCTCTCTCCCTCCCTCTCTCCCGTGTATTTTAAACCGCGTTCGGTGCGCCCGATCTTGTACGCGGATTTCGTACGTGCGCGCGTATCATAATTATACGTAATTACACGCGTATATAGATCATTACGGTTATTACGAGCGCGTGCGATATATAATTAAAAGCCTCGGTTTTCGATTCGGCGATGCTCGTCGGGCGGTAATCGCGATGATTTCTATTGTACGCGTTTTCCATTCAATTCGGCCGTGCTAAAGAAGCGTCGCGGTTGCGGGGGATTGAACGAAGAAAAATAAAACAATAGAAAGCATGGGTTCGCGCATAATTGCGACACGTTGTGCTTATTGCAACGAGGCGCTCGAACGATCGGTCAAGTGTATTCATTTACATGGAATGAGTGAAATTTTAATGTATCAATCGAGTTAAGTCGAATTCACATGTAAATAAGTCCACATATACTTGTACGTAAGTAACTTTCAAGCTTTAGTAAGAGAACGTAAAGAATCGACTCTATTTGAGCGAATTTATCACTTTCCCTAGCAGTCAACAATGTCAATACTTTCAGCTACTTCTATCGTCGCTCACTAGGTGGTCATCTGCATTTGTTTTGAATATTAACTCAAAGTAATCATCTTGAGAATCATTCCAATTCTCCATATATGTTTAAGCCGTTTGACATATGCAATTTTTTAAAGCTGAAAATTGCTTATTACGCGCGAGGAGAATAAAAAAAATTTTTTTAAATGATGCAAAAAAGATATCTTTCAAAATAACATCTTACTTCAAAAAGACCATCTACATTCTTGACATAATGTTTTGATGACTGTAGTTGTAACAGAAAGGCATTTATCGAAGAAAAGAGCATATTCAACAGTATTCGTCTAAATTTAGGATATGTCAATTTCACTAAGTACCCTGTATATTAATCAATATTGCAAATGGTTACTGTCATATAATCTCGAAAAATACCGATCGTCACCTGGCGTTCGACGTTAGAACTGACCGAGAGAGCCGTAATATTCACATTTCAATACGCGACAAATCTACTGGAATATTCCTCAGTGATTTTTCCATGTTCGCATACAGATGTCTCGGTACATTAAAATTTAAAAATTACTCAAGTCGAGCTAACTGACTGAATAAGTTAAAATTTCGCTTTATTCGTATTTATACATACATTATCATAATCCTGGGCTGTTCACGCAAAAAAAAAATGAAAATGCAAAAGAAACCAAGCAACAAACAAAGAGTTATATATTTACCTCAAAACCGAATCAGCACATATAATACATACGTGTGTGTGTGTCTATACACGCACGTATGCGTAAACACGCATATGTATAGATAATATCGCGATCGCGAAAGCAGTATATAAAGGACGAGGATTGCGCACACATCAGAATCAGGAAAACATTGAACCGCCGGGGCCGCAAAGTGAGTCACGGCCACCACCAATCTAAAATTGCGCCTCGCCAGCAGTAGCGCGAGGCGCGCGTGCGATCTAATATATATATATATATATATATATATATATATATATATATATATATATATATATATATCTGTAAGAACGCTAAACTTTTTCAACAATCACAAGGCTCTCGAATAGTCTGTTTTTCCCTCTGTACGCTCTTTCTCTGTCTCCCTGTCAACCGCAAACGATAAGACACGGAGGCTCGTGCGGTGATCTTGAAAAACAACAAGGCGATGATTGACGTTTATATATAATGCAAGTACACTATATATATATATATAATTACGGCAGCCTCGACTCAAAAATTTATATTTATACGTGTGTGTATATATATATATATATATATATATATATATTCATATATCGATATTTTCGCGAAGTTGCAAAAATAAACCCTGTGACGAGTCGATCGTTCCCCTGTAATATTAGAACTATTTATACTTATATGTACATATAGTATTCTTCTTGGGCGAACGAAAGAGAAAAAAACTCAAATTAACAAAAACAAGAAGGCGTGATATATATATATATATATATATATATATATATATATATATCACCGCGATAACGAGCGCGCAAATTGTGAAAGAAGGAACGACAAAAGTGAGGCACGCACATCGCGGGAACGAATAACCCGCGTGAAAAGACGACCGCATTCCGGTAAAAAAAGAACGAGATAACTGTAAACGCACGCAAGGGCGCGGACGCGGGGACGCGAATTCGATATCTACATATGTGTATATATATATATATATATATATATATATAATATACACAAGTGTAAATGTATGTATATATTTATAGTTATAGAGTGTCAAGCGAAAATATCGCGCGCCCCGCGCACACACACACAAACGCACACCCAGTCACACAATATATATTATATATGCATGTGAAATTGATAAAAAGTTAGTTTAGCCTACGCCAAGGGCGGAACATAGTTGATAACAAAATCTTTTACAAATTCTACAAAACTTTTACTACAACACTTACAGTGCCGGAATTTCACAAGGCTGGAGATTGGAGTAAGAAATAAATCAGCCTATAGATACACGTGTATTCATATCTTCAATTAAATACGGAAGCGCGCTCGCTCATTCGGCGGATCCCGATCGGCAATCGGCTATATATATATATATATATATATATATATATATATATATATATATATATATATATAACTGCTACAAAATCCAATCGAGAATACAAAGAGTGAACACACACGCGCGCGCGCAATAATTATTATCGCACGCTTTCGCACGGTTCGAATGCTGCCGCCATTATTAACTGAGAAGAATGACGGTAATGATAATTATTTGTAGATGATGCTTTAATAATAATTAATGAAGCAATCTCTCTTTTATTCTCAATCCAATGCTTCCTTGCACACACATATAGATATATATATATGCAATATACGAATGGAGACAACGCACATCAGCTTGATTTACGGGATTATAATTGAGATATATAAATATATCTATATATCTATATATATACACCAAAAGTGAACCAGGCGCCATTCGAAGTGTAATAATGTTATTTATAATAGAAGGCCGATACGGTGCCGTTTCTCGCCCGCAATTTACCCCGATGTTCTTGTACCGCTCTCCTGCTCTTACTTACACGGATAATGACGCCGGCGATTGATCATGACGACGACGACGACGACGACGACGACGATAATTATGGGATGAAAAGGTGGGCGAGCATCGTAAATCTTGCGCCCGCGGAAAAGTGGAACGAAACTTTTTGCGGAAAAATCTTTCGCGCGCATAATTAATACTCGAGTCATTATCAGTGTAACAAAGACTCGAAATGTTCCAAGAACTCGACCAAATTCGATCGACGAGGTAGGCATATATAACATATAGACACCACACACACACACACACACACACACATATATATATATATATATATACCGACTTCCGTTAAAAATTTGGAGCAAAAATATAAGAGAACGAAGAAAGTGAAAAAAAAACAAACACGAACGGCCGCTCGTCGTTCGGCCTCCTCGTTCGCAACGCAGCGGTTTCGATCGCGCTTATTTCCGGCTATATGGCTTCGCAAGGGTGGGCTAAAGCAGAGTTCATTATATATACATATATATATATATATATATATATATATATATATATATTCTTAAATAAAAACTGGGTCGGAGTTTCGCGCTCTTCTTTCGCGTGTACGATTATTATTACTCTATACTGGGGCGCGGGCGATAAAAAAAAAAAAAAAACAAAAACAAAAAGAAAACAAAAAAAATTAACGAACAAAAGAATCCGGTGTGGGTACGTATATATACGTATATGCATATAGTGGGAGGCGATATGCTTGTCGATGATGCGGCGATGATCGCAGCCTTATACTATCATTGTCATCGTTGTCGCCCGATCGCTGAGGCGCGGCGCGCATAATATGCGTCAACTCGTTGGTATTCTATACCGCACGTGTATGCGTGTATGCACCGATATATTCATATAAATACGAGCGCGTTTATAAAAGATTTTTTTCTCTCCTTTTTGTTATAACTTTACTTTTATTTACATGTATACATATAAGTATGTGTGTGTATGTGTGTATAGTTGTGTTTGTTTTCCATGTCATACATTCAGCTCGAAATCGAGGTCGGATCGTCGAAAACGCGCTCGAGATCCCGATAAAGATGATACATCTATACATGTACATTATACGCTGGCAAGTCCCGCTAAAACAATAATCGCGTCGAGAGACGTTTACCGGCTCTCTCTCTTTCTCTCTCTATCTCTCTCTCTTTGCGGTATACATGCCCGTGTATGCCTGTGTATGTAACGGTGGCCGAACGAAATTCGCAATTGCCGGCACAATTCTTCGTGAAACCGCTCTGTTTAAAGATACATTTATACCTGTGTACACGTAACTGCGTAACGAAAAAGGAAAAATAATAAGCTGTAAATTATTAACGAGCTCGCGTTATTGTGTATATTTCTAAAAGCGAATCGTTATCTCCTCTTTCTATATTATTATACGTATCATTGAATATAATATTACATATAAATATACGTGTGTGTGCGAGCGTGCGCATAATAGTACCAATAGTGCACTGCGCGATCGAACTATATGCTGCCCATGTATCATCGATGCGCGCGTGTGTGTGTGTAGTAGAGTTCCCGCCCGCGCGCAGTTAACCCAGATCGCGCCTGAAAAAGCGCGAGGCCGCGGTTAATACAGCAATTATATTTCCCCCGCCGCCGCGTTTGCCCGCGTATCTGCAAGTCCGGGAAAAGGATAATAGAATTGGGAAAATTTGATGCAAAGCCTATATTAGATGCAATTGCATACCTAATATATATATATATCATATCCACCCTCCCCATTATATACTTTTTTTTTTAATAAAGCCTATATTAGATGCAATTGCATACCTAATATATATATATATGTATATATAAGACATTGCAAATTAAGACAAATTACTGACATACACAATATATCAGTCGCATTTCCTTGAAGATTTTATTTCACGTGTAAACGTGTAAAAATGTTAAGCGCACAAAAATTACCGAGGATTAACGGAACGTAAACTTTTGTTAAAGATCGAAATTGGAAAAAAATGAAAAAATTACACAATCAAACTATTAAATTGTAGACCTCGGAAGAAGATAAATAGAAACAGAGAAAAAAACGACAGGCGAGACTTTCCCTATTACGAAGTTTCTTTCTCTTTATATAATGCACATATAAAGGTGTGTGTGTGCGCGCGATTGTACGAAGAGACGCCGCGAATATATCGTATGCAATCGGCAAGGCGACGAGGCTGGGGACGTAGCCGCACGTGGTCAAGGACAATGCAACTCTTTGTTCCGTATATGTATATATCTATGCACTCACGCGTATTATACGCCACGTGCGCTACGCACCTGAGCGTGAGTAATCCTCGAGGGTAAATGGTCATTTTATGTTTTATATATATAGATATATATATAATATATATATATATATATATATTCTACTATATATATATATAAGCAATCAGTTTTTGTCCTTCGTAATACTGCAAGTATTCAGGATGATGGGAAATTAATTGTGGTCCTGTGTAAGAACAAAGTAACGCGGATACCTGCGGGTGATAATATAAATATAATATAATAATTATAGTATATAATACCATATTTATCCGTAAGGGACCACGTTCTTTTCCTTGTTTCCGCAACGAACTCGACGAAGGTAACTCTATGTGTATCTATATATATATCTATATATATATATACACTTGTATGCATTTTAACGAAGCTCTCGCACGCACACGCATGTACACCTCATGCATCGGCCAACCGGCCGGTTCTCTCTGTACGGTGGCTCACCGGTGGCTGCCTTGCACGTGTGCAGCACGTATCGGTATAGTGAGAAAGAGTGAGGGTGGCAGGGAGAGAGGAGAGAAGGCGAGATAAAGAGATAAAGAGAGGCAGAGAGAGAGAGAGAGAGAGGTGAGTGAGTGTGTGTGTGTGCGCGACAACGCATGCTCCTCTCTATATAAAGCGATTATGCGCGCAAAAATGCTTATTCACCGGTATACAATAACGAGCGTTCTCGCGCGCACCACGTACGCGAAAAGGAAAAATCAAGAAAAGCGAGTGGGTGGGGAACGTGCCTGGTTGAGGGGGGGGCGGTAGTCGATGAATAAGCCCGGACGAAAAAAGGATGCGTATATATACATATATATATTATATATATATATGATATCTATATATATATATATATATATAGAGGAGATAGTAAATTGCCATCAGCGCCAGAGAGGCAAGAGCCCGTAAAAAGTCGAGAAAGAAGGCGAAGAAGAGATTTTGCATAAGTCTCGAAGAGCTCTTTAAAAACAAAAAAAGAAAACAAAAAAACAACAAAAGATAGAAACACGGACAGGGGGGGGGAAAGAATTCGAAAAACGTACATTGGAATTCAGCGAACGATTGAACTGAACAAGGCAGGAGCGGAGGGGGGCAATGACACACAATACGCCGGAAAATCTCTTCTCTTCTCTCTTCCTCTCTCTCTATCTCTCGCCGTCGGTATTAAGAAAATGCATAGCGGAGGGGGGGAGGGGGGTAGGGACACGTCGGAGCGACGACGACCTAGCGAGAAACAGCGAACCCCCTCCTGAGCGTCACGGACGACAAGGGCGCGCGAGCGCGGTTTTGCTATATATGACGGGAAGCGCTTGTCACAGCGGAAGTAAGCCGCTTACCTTCGGCCCGGAACTCGCGATTGACCGTTCTCACGACGATCGGCGGCGGGAGGATCGAATGGGTGAGAGGGTTGTCACAAATCGCCTAGTCTATATATCTATATATTATATATCTATATATCTAGATAGATCTGCGCGACTCGCGTCTGGTCCGGGCTACCGGGGTCTCCGATACTAGCGGCGATATCGAAGGATTGCCAGTTGAGGCAAATTAGGATGAACATCAGGTTTTTCCGTCTTCCGATACTTCCGAGAATCGAAAGTCGCGTTACGGAGGTGATTTC
>JACCIC010000376.1:0-115830 GCA_018907035.1 Sycobia sp. Sy_11 | reverse complement strand
CGTCCGACCCCATCTACGCGGAATAACCGCCCCATCCCGGGGCTTCCGGACGCCGACGTCACCGCCGCCCCCGACAAAGGAAGGCGCTGCTGCCGGACGAGAACGCGCTGCGGGACCTACGAGCTCCGGCTCACTGTAAGTGGCAGCCCCTTTTCTCTCTCTCTCTCTCTCTCTCTCTTCCCGAACTCCTCGCGCGCCGTCGCCTCGGCGACCCTCGGCCTGCGTCCCGCACGCCTCGCACATAGGCGCTGCCTTATATTCTTTTGACACTGCGATATTAAGCACATTTAAATCTTAATCATTATTATTTTATTATTCAAGTGTGCTCCATTAGCCGCCCTATCCCACGCGCAGTCCTGAACGCGATATTTCGCCCTTCGCGAACCGACCCTCTCCCTCGCCGGAATCCTTCGGGGCTAAGCCCAGCCGGGCACAGATTTGCAACGGCCGTGCCCGCCGTCCTCGTGCTCGAGGCGGACACGCGCACCGTTACATGGCGCCCAACGTGATCTCGGGATCGCACTTTATATAAGAATATTTCATAGATCTTTATATATCTTATTACATATATACATTTTATAATATATATGTAATAATATATTGTATTATACTGCCCCGGCGAATATTCGCAAGTGACGCGGATGCGCGAAAATAATTTAATAATTTTATCATAGTGAAAAGTGTAATATTACAGAGTGCGAACGCACAGCACATCGCGAGTGTTTACGTTGCGAGTTCGTAGTTGTAAACAATCTCGAAGTCGGTCAAGGCCAACGGCAATTCGGCGAAAGCGGCTGAAAAGCAGCACAAATGAAATATAATGCCGAATACGGTAATATAATATTTGTGTAGTTTTTCAAGCAAAACTAATTTTAAGTTAAATAGACACATATACATTAATTTATATAATACTGATATATATATTAATTGGATGTAACTTTAAAATTTAGCTTAAATTAAATATGTGAACTCCATCTAAGCTAAACTAAAATTAATCAATAATTAATTTTTAAGATAGCGTAATATGAAAATATAACTGATATAAATAAATTCACATTCGCCATTATAATATAATAATAAATTTTCGCCGTTACAGGCATAAGGAACATTTAGTGTAAATTAAATATAATTAAAAGTTCTCTTCTTTACACATAGTCGACTATAAATAGCGAAGTCAGCGATCTGTGTATATTCACATACACACACCACCGCGACTCTACGCTGTACATACAGTGTACATCCGACTAGCGCAAATTTTTCTTTGCTCTCAATTTAATTTGATCAAAATTGATTGTTCCCTTTATGCTTTCCGCTTTCTGATCTTCATTTTGATATTGTAATATCTCTAATATTTTTGCAGTATAATTTTTTTTTGTTTTTCCCTTCTTTCAAAAATACAAAAACAAAATTTGTTCTTTTAAAGGTGCAAAATAGAATTTTTTTTTAAAAATCGGAAAATATTTAAAAATTTTTTTTTTTTTTTTTGAAAACTAAATTAAATTTTTTTTTTTTTGAAGACTAAAAATTAAAATTTTTTCTTTTTTTTGAAAATTAAAAATTAAAAAATTTTTTTTTTGAAAACTGTAAAATAAAATTTTTTGTAGAAGTTACAAAAGAACTAAAAATAAACTATATTTTTATTTTTTTGTTTTTTTTTGTGTTTTCTTTTTTTTGTACTTTTGTATTTTTTTTACATTTCTTAAAAAATACAAAAAGGAAAAACTATTACAGTTTCAAAATAATTTTTTTGGAAAATCAAGAATCCGAAAGCCGAAATAAGAATTTTGGGAAAATTTTTGGTAAATGTTTTGATAATTTTTGAAAATTGTTGAATTCTTTTTCTCTTATATTTTCTGGTTTTTTGCATCAGTCGCCCCTAATTTTGGCGTTTTCGCCCTCGCACTCCACTATCTCTTGAGATTGCCGGTTTTTAATTATTTGCTTTTAATTATTTAATTAAAAAGTTGTGGCTGTAACGTTCTATTTTTCTCACGTTGTATTTTTCTTTTTTTTCTTTTTCCGTTCGTCCGTTGTCTTCTTCTAATTTTCAACTGAAGAAATAAAAGATGGCAAATCCGCCAAACGAATTTAACGACAGGCTTCAAAGCCTATGTGAGGAAGAAACAAACATAATTACAGCGGAACTAGAATTAAAAAATGAGGGTTCCCCATTTCAAAGGGCTGCTAGGCTATACCATAGACTAGCAGGAAATTATAGCCCGGGAGATTTGTGGAATGCGAGAGTGACAGTGATAGTATAAAAACACGCGCGCGCAGAGATAAAAATCTGTTCAAGATAATCGTCACCTCGACAATGCGCGACGCAACAAAGACTTATATTTTGGATCGAATGCAAGCGACGTACGCCGAACAAGCGGATGAATCAGCTGACATACAGCAGGCTCGGGAAATTTACCCGAGCACAGATCAAAGAAATAGCACAACAGCTGTTGATCACCAAATACACAATCTGATTGACTTCAATTTGGCTGAGATGAACAGGCATGAACCGCTCGCATGGAGCACTGCCAACGAATCGCCGATTCAGGCAGCCAGCACGAGCGTAACTACGCCTCCCGACTCGGGTGTCACGAATGACACCACACGTCGAGCCCAAGTCGCATCTCAGGCGACGAATACAACAGTCGAGCCTCAACCGACTGACATCGAAAACAATGTAAACCTTCGTCAGGGATTACATGGCCTGCAAAATATGCTGCAAACTTGGATGCAACACCAAAACTGCACTGTCCAAGATTTGCAGCAGAGGCAAAGTGAGATGCACGCTACGCTAGCTAGCATCCAGCAGCAGCTGCAGAAATCGGCGCGACGCGACCTGTCACTTTCCAAGACACGTACGATCTGCAATACTTGGAAAGTGACAAAAACCTCAACAATAATAGGTTTGTAGGGTCGACCGACGAGCCTACGTTTTCGGCTCCTTGCCACCCTCGGTACCAAGGGCCTGGAAGGGGGGGACATCACATGGATCGAGATGTGATGAGCTCGCCCGCGAATATAACGCGATCAACGCTGTCAAGCACCTTGGACCAGCGCACGGATATTGGTAAGACTGTGCGCCAATGGAAAATTAGATTCAATGGTGCCAAGGGGAAAAGTGTAGAAGAATTTCTGCAAAGGATCGCGAAATGTCGCAGGTTGACACCGCTCACGGACGAGGACATGCTCAATGCCATGACGGAGCTCCTCGACGGTGTCGCCCTGCATTGGTACCGTCTATCCCGGAAAGACTGGACCACGTGGCAAGAGTTCTGCCACGCAGCCCGGAGCTGCTACGGCGTCGATCGACGCTTCCAAGCTGAGCTAATCAGCGAAGCGCAGCGGCGTACGCAAGCGAAGCGCGAGCCAACACGTGACTACGTGTTTTGTTTGTTAACGATTCTCAATCGGTTCGAAGAACCATGGTCGGACGACAAACAACTCGCCCTGATCTACCGTAATCTACTCCCGGAGATACAGAAGTTAGTTCCGTGGGAGAAGATTACGAGCGTCAATCGGCTAATCGAGCTTGCTCGAGAGGCCGAATGCGTCCTCGATGCGGAGCGAAATTATAAGCCACCGCCGTCACCTGAGGACTGCATAATGCCCGAAGTGGCCTTCCATGCGGCAGACACGTCTCGAACGCGCCCGAAACCAAGGATCGCGGCCGTGGACGTGAAGCCGCCCAACTTCAAAGCTCTGGTGCGAGAAGTTTTGCAAGAGGCTGGCTTTAGAGCCACCTCACCTGATTTAGAGGCGCCAGACGTCGCAGCCCTTATCCCGAAGAGGAGCTGCCGCGATTCACGCCCGAGGTCGCCGCGTACAGGAAAAACCACAGCGTCGACCTCACCTAAGTCGGAGAGGAAGCCCTCCTTCAAAGGAAAGCTGGTGCACGAGCCCCTCAGAGACAAGAACAAAGGTCGGAGAGCAGGTCCTGATCCGCGGTTCTTGTGCTGGGGCTGTAGTTGGCCTGGCCACATCTTGCGCAGCTTTCCCGAGTGTTCGGGAAATGCGAAAAAGGGCGAGTAATTGAGGTCCAACTCGTCCCTACGCTCCGTGAGACCTCTGAAGATCAGCATGCTGCTGCGAGGACACAGGGTAATGATGATTGCCCCCTCCTGTCTGTAAAGGAGGAGCATCACGACCGTGACTCCGCTGACTCAGCCACAAGTGTCGACCACGATCGGTATTCACGATGGTGGGTACAGGTAGGCATAGGCGAGTTTCGCATTCATGCACTGCTTGATGCAGGGGCTTCTCGTACAGCTCTCGGAGCAATCGGCCTGCAGATTGCATTTGCCCTCGGTCGTCTAGTTCGACCCTTTCCTGGATCTCGCGCTCGACTCGCCACGGGAAAAATTGAGCCGATAATAGGCCAGGTGGCCCTTCCGTTTGCCATAGCAGACGTAGAAATGGAGCTAGACGTCATCATAATTCCAGACTTGGAAAATGACTGTCTGCTCGGTGCAGACTTCTACCGCGCCTTCAATGCGGTCATCCGCCCGCGCGACAACACCATGTCGATCGAGGGTGCTGCGGATTTCGTTCCGTTACAACTCTGCACCGTCTCAGTTACCTCGGCGTATTCGCTTGCCTCTATACGCTTGGCCGATATTGACGATAGTCAACGTCGAGCTCTCGAGGAACTCCTCGACCGGATGCTGCCTCCGGCTGATCAGCCTCTGGGCTGCACGCATCTGACCGACCACGTGATCGATGTCGGCGATGCTAAGCCGATTAAGCAGCGTTATTATCCGGTCTCTCAGAAGATAGAGCTGGAAATGCATGCGCAAGTTCGGAAGATGCTTGATCAGGGCGTAATTCGCAGATCAACCAGCGAATGGTCTAGCCCCGTCGTGATGGTTCGCAAGAGCGATGGGAGCTATCGATTCTGCGTGGACTTTCGCAAATTGAATTCCGTGTCCAAGGTCAGCGCGTACCCGCTTCCTTACATGGACGTAATCTTACGGAAACTGAGAAATGCGCGATACATCTCCACACTGGACCTTAGCAGCGCCTACCATCAGGTCCCTCTTCGTGAGGAATCGCGACACCTCTCTGCCTTCACGGTTCCAGGCATGGGGTTATTCGAATGGACCCGTATGCCATATGGTGTCGTCGGTGGCCCTGCCACCTTCCAGCAGTTAAGCGACAAACTGATCGGCCCTGAAATGGAGCCGGTGGCCTTCGCCTACCTCGATGATGTGATCATCGCTACGGAGAGCTTTGACGAGTACCTCAGGTGGCTCGAACATATCCTGCGACGGATTTCCGATGCCGGCTTGACCATCAATCGGCAGAAGAGTAAATTCGGACTCGCAGAGGTACGGTTCCTCGGCGTCCTCGTGGATCGTGACGGTTTTCGATCCGGATAAGATTGCACCAATCTTGACTTACGCCGCACCAAAGAACCTGAAGCAGCTCCGTAGGTTTCTAGGCCTTGCGTCCTGGTATCGCAAGTTCTTAGAGAACTTCGCAACGCTTGCTGAGCCTCTCACCCGATTAACCAAGAAGAACATCAAGTACCATTGGGGAGAAGAGCAACAGCAAGCCTTCGAACAAATCCGGGCGCTCGTCGCATCTGCACCCGTCCTTTCTCGACCGTCGTTTGGAGAAACGTTCGTCATCCAAACGGACGCCAGCGACTCGGGACCAGGTGCCGTGCTCACGCAAGCTGTTGATGGCGAGGAGCGCGTGCTCTCCTACGCTAGTCGCACTATGACTGCGGCTGAGCGTAACTATTCGGTCACCGAACGCGAGTGCCTCGCCGTGCTATGGGCTGTGCGTAAATTCCGCCCGTACGTCGAGGGCTATCACTTCCAGGTGATAACCGGTCACGGCAGCCTTCGTTGGCTGCACTCATTGCGCAACCCCACGGGCAGACTCGCCCGTTGGGCCTTGGAATTGCAGGGATATGACTACGAAGTCATCCATCGGAAAGGTACCTTGAATTGCGTACCAGACGCCCTCTCTCGTTTGTACGAAGACGAGCCGACCTGCGAAGTCGCCTCCCTCGGCGTCACCGATGTGCAAGATCCCTGGTATTTGCGCCTTCGTAAGAAAGTGGTGAGCGATCCGACCAACCTCCCATGGTGGAAAGTCGTTGGGCAGCGACTATACTACTACCGTCCCGATCCTGCCGTCGAAGATTTAGTAGACGACCAGGATGTGTGGAAGTTAGTCGTGCCTAAAGAAGATCGTCGTACCGTTCTGCATGAATGTCATGAGGAGTCCACAGCTGGTCATTTCGGACGCCATAAAACGTATGACCGAATTGCACGATCATACTATTGGCCATCAATGCACAAAGATGTGACACAATTTGTCCGTGACTGCACCGTGTGCCAACAATGTAAGGTACAGCAGGCTGCACCAGCTGGCCTGATGGGCCATCGAACGGTCACCCGCTCTTGGGAAATAGTAGCTGGAGATGTGATGGGTCCATTTCCACGATCTACCCGGGGATACGAGTATTTGCTCGTCTTCATGGATCTATTCACTCGCTGGGTAGAATGTATCCCCATCCGAAAGGCGAATGTGCAAACGATTCACCGCGAGTTGAAAGATCGAGTATTTTTACGCTTTGGTACGCCTGAAGTATTCCTATCGGACAATGGCACCGAATTTCGTAATAAAATCATTGAGAAATTCCTTGTGGAGCGTGGGGTGGAGCATTCCACGATACCCCCTTATCACGCTCAAGCCAATCCGGTAGAGAGGGTTAATAGGACTCTGAAGACCGCGATAATCGCCTTCATTGAGGAGTCTCACAGTACTACTCACAGTATGGCGGCGTAATCGCATCCTCTCGTCAGGCATACAGGGCGTCAGTGCCAAGCTGGCCCCAAAGTTCGACGGGCCCTTTACCATCATGGAGAAACTCGGCACGAATGTTTATCGACTGATCGACTCTACGGGAAGAGATGCTGGTAAGCATCACGTCGCCGACCTGAAGCCCTACGAACGAGATCACGACCCCGAAGATGATAGCAGTTCCGACACGGAAGAGCCTTCGGGCGAAGAGCGTGACTGCGATGCGTCGAATTGTAATGTCGAGGCGAGCGAGCGAATCCGCACTGTAACACCACTGGTGAGCGTACGGCGCCCCGACGACGCGCCTCATTGTAATTCCGATACAAGCGTGCGAAGCGATACCCCCGCGGGCAATGCCACGCGATCTAACACCGATATCGCATCGCGTAGATTAGGGAGGCCGCGTAGAACGCGAATCGTAACCCCTCGAAGAACCCAAGCGCGAGCCCCTGCGGAGCCCGATAACAGCGGAGCCGCCAGCCATAACGATGCGCGCCTGGTGCGGCGAAAAGTAGGTCGCCCCAGGAAGAGCGGACGCTCAACCCCGCCGCGGGACCAATCCCCCCGCCGCACTCGGGCCCAAGCCCGCGCCCGTCAACGGGCCGATTAACTCCCGAACTCGCCCACGGGATACCGTCGAATCCGGCCCGTCCCTCGGTTTCCACCACCCTGTTGAGTCCCCTCGTCGAGGAGTTTTGCCGGCCCAGGTTGCGCCCAGGGGACCGTCAGATAACGTCAACTTTTCCATCTTCTCCTTAGGGACAGAGAATGGCGCTCTCCCCGAGCAAGGTAGCCGCCGAGATACTCAGCTCACTATTGGAGGCCGCCTTCCAGCGTATGGGAGTCCAGGAGATGGATCCCCCGGCCCCCCGGCCGAGTCCAGGGCTCGTGGGCCTTGAGTACGCCGTGATCGAGGAGGACAGATGGCCGAAGACCGCCGAGCCAGACTCGACGCCCCAAGCAGGGAGCATCCGGCCCGACAGCGTCCAGGCCCTATGCCAGCGGTTGGACCGCGTGTACTTCCGGCGCCAGGAGCTGGAGGCCGAGGAGGCCAGTGCCCTCCAACAACTCCAAACCTTCGTCCAGAGGGCGACGCCCGGACAAAGAGAGCTGCTGGAGTTCGGCGAGGTGGACTACCTCGCCTGGGCGGATCACCGGCGTAAAGCAAACGCCCTACTGCACCGCTGGGAGGAAGCGGACGGAGAGGCGACCAGGTTGCTGGAGCGCGAGCGCGCCGCACGCCGGACAGTAGAGGACTTCCAGGCCGCCTACCGCCTGGAAATGCACCGGCTACGGAGCGCGCTGATGCAGGCCACCCTGCCGTCCAACACCAATACCGTCGGAAGGGCGCGCCCCTCGGTTGTCGAGGCAGCTCAGGCCCTCGAAGCCTTCCGCAGCAACACCGCTGTGGAGGCGAGACGCCTGCAAAACAACATCAACCGGGTGTTTGCTCTGCGGAAGACGGCGGAGGCCCGGCGCGACCAAGCGGCGTCGGACGCGCCTCAGTTTACGCCAATCCGCCTACCTAGCTGCAGCCAGTGCAAGCTGGAGGGCATGTGCCGGGGACGGGAGTGCCCCAATCAACATAACCACCCCGATTACGAGGGGCACGCCCCCAGGGCCACCGAAAAGCGGAATCGCCCCCAAGGAGCGAAGCCAGCTCACACCAAGTGAGGCGCCACAAGAAATACTATAACAATGTAGTCTAATAACGAATAAAGGTGCCCTCCAAAAATAACTGCGTCTAGGGAAGGGAGTTCTTTACCCATCCTTCCTTATCCCGGTGATCCTCAGCGGTAGACCGCAGCCACCCCAGTTCCTCATCCTGACACGATGGTCGATCCGAGAGAGAGATGTTGGGTCGAGCTGTCACGCTTCGGATACCAGCGTCTGGAGGGGGGCGTGTGACGGGGAACGCAAGCATGCGTGCGCTTGCTTTCCCCGTCCCGTTGCTCTCTCTCTAGCCGTAGCCTGTACAAATGTATTTGTATATTTGCATGTAGAAATGTTTATCTGTTACAGGCCGACGCACAACCACCGGCGGAGAGGTAAGTGAGAGAGAGAGCGGGGAGTGGGGAGAGACGGCCACGCGCGCGAAGGATGAGAAAGAGAGAAAGCCGCGAGCTAAGAACACGCGTCGTTACCGGCCTTCTACGCACGTCGTCCGTTTTTTTGGTTGCTACCGCCGTGCCGCGACTAATCGCGTGTGGGAACCTGCCTTGTGCTCCAAGGTTCCCCCGCCTCGTACCTCGTCTCCGGGAGGGTGCCCAATTTGACGCGCGTGCTGTGCCACAGTGGTGTGAGTGTGTGCAGTGCACACGCGCCGAACACGACTTCGAGCGGACGAATTGCCGTCCGACCCCATCTACGCGGAATAACCGTCCCATCCCGGGGCTTCCGGACGCCGACGTCACCGCCGCCCCCGGCAAAGGAAGGCGCTGCTGCCGGACGAGAACGCGCTTCGAGACCTACGAGCTCCGGCTCACTGTAAGTGGCAGCCCCTTTTCTCTCTCTCTCTCTCTTCCCGAACTCCTCGTGCGCCGTCGCCTCGGCGACCCTCGGCCTGCGTCCCGCACGCCTCGCACATAGGCGCTGCCTTACATTCTTTTGACACTGCGATATTAAAGCACATTTAAATCTTAATCATTATTATTTTATTATTTCAAGTGTGCTCCATTAGCCGCCCTGTCCCACGCGCAGTCCTGAACGCGATATTTCGCCCTTCGCGAACCGCCCCTCTCCCTCGCCGGAATCCTTCGGGGCTAAGCCCAGCCGGGCACAGATTTGCAACGGCCGTGCCCGCCGTCCTCGTGCTCGAGGCGGACACGCGCACCGTTACAATATATATATAGTCTCGCAGCAGCTAGCAAGCAGCTTGAAGTTTTGAAACCTACGACAACTTTAAGGAAAACTGGCAAACATCAAAGCTGAGAAAATCTCTTATAGCAAAGAACTACCAAATTTTTCAAGTAGTCGATTAACGCGATTTTTATTAAAATTTTTATATATACGTTTTTTAGGATTCTGATTATATATATGGTAGTAAAAATTGGTGATAATTTCAATTTTATAATAAATCACATTAATACCCAGTGAAAATATTGTTTTTCTAATTTATTTTGTAAAATACAAAAAATTCCATTAAATGATGTAACTAAAATTTCAAAATCTCATCAAAATACATATTTTTTAATCTATATATTTTTTCTTTAAACGTTTTTTATTAACAACAATGCATTTCACCGTAATATTCTCATTGACTATTCTATATCCTCCGTTAGTTTAAATATATTTTTTTGGGAACTCTTGGTACAGAAAAATGTATAGAATAAGAAATATGTTTTTTAGTGGAATTTATAAACTGTACAATAAGACTACAACTTTATATAAACATAATATTACTTATCTAATAACATAATTTGCGTTGCGCTACACATTGATAACAATTCCAAATGCAAATGAGTCAATTTCATAAAAGTATATTTATTGCAATCCAACAAACATTCATTTGAATTCTATTGAAACAAAAATATACAGCCTTAATAGGAACGAATATTCTGCAATTTCGAAACAACCTTATATTTGAAATGAATAGTTAATTTATTTAAAGAGCAAAAGTCTTTGTTACGTTGCAAATATATAAAAAATTCCAGTTGATGTAAATCAATTATATAACAACATATGTATTATATTTTTATATTACAAGTTTTAATTCTTTCTATTTACATTATCATCTCGTGCAATTTTTTAAAGAATATTATTTACATGGTGCTACACACTGAAATCAATTCCAAATGAAAATGAGTCGATTTCATAAAAGTATATTTATTGCAATCCAACAAACATTCATTCAAATTCTATTGAAACAAAAATATACAGCTTTAATAGGAACGAATATTCTGCAATTTCGAGACAGCCGTGTATTTGAAATGAATATTTGAGTTGATTTAAAGAGCAAAAAATATTTGTAACGTTACAAATATTTTTAAATGATTAGAATTTCTAATACACCATACTGGCCCTATTCTATACTTTTGTATAAAATAAATTTAAAGTATGTTTTAGTTGTGTAAGTAATTTTTAAAATTAAGATTTTCAGTGCTGAATAGTACATGTAACTGCCTTATTAAACAGTTAAACACTCTCTATTTATTAGGATGAAGTCCTAATAATAACCCTAATTCACATTGTGATCGGGATACCTAAAGCTTGAACGGCAGATTGAGTGCGTTGAATATTCACTATTACCATTGCGTTTCGTACAATACAAATATATTACATATATATATATATATATATATATATATATATATTGTAACGGTGCGCGTGTCCGCCTCGAGCACGAGGACGAAGGGCACGGCCGTTGCAAATCTGTGCCCGGCTGGGCTTAGCCCCGAAGGATTCCGGCGAGGGAGAGGGGCGGTCCGCGAAGGGCGAAATATTGCGTTCGGGACTGCGCGTGGAATAGGGCGGCCAATGGGGCACACTTGAAATAATAAAATAATACAGATAATTATAATTTAAATACGATTTAATGCCGCGGTGCCAAACATACACATACAATGCAGCGCCTATATACGAGGCGTGCGGGACGCAGGCCGAGGGTCGCCGAGGCAACGGCGCGCGAGGCGTTCGGGAAGAGAGAGAGAGAGAGAGAAAAGGAGCTGCCACTTATAGAGAGCCGGAGCTCGCAGGTCTCGCAGCGCGTTCTCGAAGCGCAATAGCGCCTTCCTTTGCCGTGGGCGGCGGTGACGTTGGCCTCCGGAAGCCCCGGGATGGGGCGGTTATTCCGCGTAGATGGGGCGGACGACAATTCGTCCGCTCGAGCTCGAATTCGGCACGGGTGCACTGCACACCCTCGCACCACTGTAGCACCACAAGCGCGTTAAACCGGGCACTCTCCCCGAGGACGAGGTACGAGGCGGGGGGGAACCTTGGAACACAAGGCAGGTTCCCACACACGATTCGTCGCGGCACGGCGGTAGCAACCGAAAAAAAGGACACGGACGACATGCGTAGAAGGCCGGTAACAACGCGTTGTTTTCTGCTCGCGGCTCTCTTTCTTTCTGTCTAATTCGCGCGCGTGGCTGTCTATACCCACTCCCCGCTCTCTCTCTCACTTACCTCTCCCCCGGTGGTTGTGCGTCGGCCTGCAACAGATAAACATTTCTACATATAAATATACAAATACATATGTACATGCTACGGCTAGAGAGAGAGAGAGAGCAACGGGACGGGGAAAGCAAGCGCACGCAGTGCTTGCGTCCCTCTTCACACGCCCCCCGTCCAGATGCTGGTAGCCGAAGCGTGACAGCTCGACCCATCATCTCTCTCTCGGATCGACCATCGTGTCAGGATGAGGAACGGGGTGGCTGCGGTGTACCGCTGAGGATCACTGGGATGAGGAAGGACGGGTAAAGAACTCCCTTCCCTAGACACAGTTGTTTTTGTAGGTAACAATCGCCGGTGGTCCGCCGTCAATAACGGCGCCAGTCAATAATCGAAGTTAGTCGGCCCGTTGACGGGCGCGGGCTTGGGCCCGAGTACGGCGGGGAGATTGGTCCCGCGGCGGGGTTGAGCGTCCGTGCTTCCTGGGGCGACCTACTTTTCGCCGCACCAGGCGCGCGTCGTTATGGCAGGCGGCTCCGCTGTTATCGGGCTCCGCAGGGGCTCGCGCTTGGGTTCTTCGACGGGTTACGATTCACGTCCTACGCGGCCTCCCTAATCTACGCGATGCGATATCGGTGTTAGATCGCGTGGCATTGCCCGCGGGGGTATCGCTTCGCACGCTTGTATCGGAATTACAATGAGGTGCGTCGTCGGGGCGCCGTACGCTCACCAGTGGTGTTACAATGCGGATTCGCTCGCTCGCCTCGACATTACAATTCGACGCATCGCAGTCACGCTCTTCGCCCGAAGGCTCTTCCGTGTCGGAACTGATATCATCTTCGGGGTCGTGATCTCGATGGTAGGGCTTCAGGTCGGCGACGTGATGCTTACCAGCATCTCTTCCCGTAGAGTCGTTCAGTCAATAAACATTCGTGCCTAGTTTCTCCATGATGGTAAAGGGCCCGTCGAACTTTGGGGCCAGCTTGGCGCTGACGCCCTGTATGCCTGACGAGAGGATGCGATTACGCCGCCATACGCGATCGCCAATCGCGTAATGCACGTCGCGACGTCTCGCATTATAATAGCGAGCTTGCTTTGCCTGCGCTTTCTGCGAGTTTTCCGCTGCCTTTAGATGGAGATCAGATAATTTCTCCATGCGCTCTTTCCAATGTTGTAGAGCAGCCTCTTCTTGCGCAATCTGTGCGCGCTGCTCCTCCTGGCGACGGTGTGTGCCAGTGGCTGAGGGGTGACGACCCGTGTTAAGGAAGGCCGGACTTACGCCAATGGAGTCTTGTACGGATGTATTGTACGCGAACATGAGCTCGGCGATGTGCGCATCCCAAGTACTGTGAGACTCCTCAATGAAGGCGATTATCGCGGTCTTCAGAGTCCTATTGACCCTCTCTACCGGATTGGCTTGAGCGTGATAAGGAGCTATCGTGGAATGCTCCACCCCACGCTCCACAAGGAATTTCTCAATGATTTTATTACGAAATTCGGTGCCATTGTCCGATAGGAACACTTCGGGCGTACCAAAGCGTAAAAATACGCGATCTTTCAACTCGCGGCGAATCGTTTGCGCATTCGCCTTTCGGATGGGGATACATTCTACCCAGCGAGTGAATAGATCCATGAAGACGAGCCAATACTCGTATCCCCGGGCAGATCGTGGAAATGGACCCATCACATCTCCAGCTACTATTTCCCAAGGGCGGGTGACCGTTCGATGGCCCATCAGGCCAGCTGGTGCAGCCTGCTGTACCTTACATTGTTGGCACACGGTGCAGTCACGGACAAATTGTGTCACATCTTTGTGCATTGATGGCCAATAGTATGATCGTGCAATTCGGTCATACATTTTATGGCGTCCGAAATGACCAGCTGTGGACTCCTCATGACATTCATGCAGAACGGTACGACGATCTTCTTTAGGCACGACTAACTTCCACACATCCTGGTCGTCTACTAAATCTTCGACGGCAGGATCGGGACGGTAGTAGTATAGTCGCTGCCCAACGACTTTCCACCATGGGAGGTTGGTCGGATCGCTCACCACTTTCTTACGAAGGCGCAAATACCAGGGATCTTGCACATCGGTGACGCCGAGGGAGGCGACTTCGCAGGTCGGCTCGTCTTCGTACAAACGAGAGAGGGCGTCTGGTACGCAATTCAAGGTACCTTTCCGATGGATGACTTCGTAGTCATATCCCTGCAATTCCAAGGCCCAACGGGCGAGTCTGCCCGTGGGGTTGCGCAATGAGTGCAGCCAACGAAGGCTGCTGTGATCGGTTATCACCTGGAAGTGATAGCCCTCGACGTACGGGCGGAATTTACGCACAGCCCATAGCACGGCGAGGCACTCGCGTTCGGTGACCGAATAGTTACGCTCAGCCGCAGTCATAGTGCGACTAGCGTAGGAGAGCACGCGCTCCTCGCCATCAACAGCTTGCGTGAGCACGGCACCTGGTCCCGAGTCGCTGGCATCCGTTTGGATGACGAACGTTTCTCCAAACGACGGTCGAGAAAGATGCGACGAGAGCCCGGATTTGTTCGAAGGCTTGCTGTTGCTCTTCTCCCCAATGGTACTTGATGTTCTTCTTGGTTAATCGGGTGAGAGGCTCAGCAAGCGTTGCAAAGTTCTCTAAGAACTTGCGATACCAGGACGCAAGGCCTAGAAACCTACGGAGCTGCTTCAGGTTCTTTGGTGCGGCGTAAGTCAAGATTGGTGCAATCTTATCCGGATCGGGTCGAAAACCGTCACGATCCACGAGGACGCCGAGGAACCGTACCTCTGCGAGTCCGAATTTACTCTTCTGCCGATTGATGGTCAAGCCGGCATCGGAAATCCGTCGCAGGATATGTTCGAGCCACCTGAGGTGCTCGTCAAAGCTCTCCGTAGTGATTATCACATCATCGAGGTAGGCGAAGGCCACCGGCTCCATTTCAGGGCCGATCAGTTTGTCGCTTAACTGCTGGAAGGTGGCAGGGCCACCGGCGACACCATATGGCATACGGGTCCATTCGAATAACCCCATGCCTGGAACCGTGAAGGCAGAGAGGTGTCGCGATTCCTCACGAAGAGGGACCTGATGGTAGGCGCTGCTGAGGTCAGTGTGGAGATGTATCGCGCATTTCTCAGTTTCCGTAAGATTACGTCCATGTAAGGAAGCGGGTACGCGTTGCCCTTGGACACGGAATTCAATTTGCGATAGTCCACACAGAATCGGTAGCTCCCATCGCTCTTGCGAACCATCACGACGGGGCTAGACCATTCGCTGGTTGATCTGCGAATTACGCCCTGATCAAGCATCTTGCGAACTTGCGCATGCATTTCCAGCTCTATCTTCTGAGAGACCGGATAATAACGCTGCTTAATCGGCTTAGCATCGCCGACATCGATCACGTGGTCGGTCAGATGCGTGCAGCCCAGAGGCTGATCAGCCGGAGGCAGCATCCGGTCGAGGAGTTCCTCGAGAGCTCGACGTTGACTATCGTCAATATCGGCCAAGCCTATAGAGGCATAGTAACTGAGACATTACAGAAATTATGTATTGTTTATGTATTCTAATTCATCATATTCTATTAATTATGATGAACCGAGATTGCCAGAGACATAGGCGACGTTGGTACCGTGACAGCGCCAGATTTTGCGGCAGAATCACGAACAAGGTCCGTCTGCAATCTCGACTATCGATAAATGTAGCGCACTGCTGAAAAATGTCCGAATAGCTATTCAGACATTTAATACATAATATAATTAAGGTATCACAGCAAAGAAGGAGAAACAGCGGGCGCGTGTACAGGCTGCTGTTCAGGGGAGGGACAAGGTGGCTTACCGACACGGTGCCGAAGAGGGGAAGTAGGGGAAGCGAAGGACCGAGCGAAAGAGAAAACAACTGACATCTATACGTATAAATATATATATATATATATATATATATAAGAAATGCGCGACTAATTCTTTTCTCTATTTCGGGAAGTTCGGACCGACTTCAACTGCGACCGAAATCCATTCTCTCTCTCTCTCTCTCTCTCTCTCTCTCTCTCTCTCTCTCTCTCTCAATATATATATATATATATATATATATATATATATAAATAGTATTAATATTTATTAGTTCCTAAATATTTAATCAGTAGATATATGTATATATAAAAAAGAATGTATGTATGTGTATGTCCTTTATAGCGCCGAAATTACATCACCGACCGCCTTCAAATTTTATCCACGTATTCCACTTGTGTGTGTGTGTGTGTGTGTGTGTAAACTGCTAAGCTAAGCCCCGTACAATGTGTAGATGCCTGCGGAGGGATAGGTCAGGAAGAGTGAGAGAGAGGGAAGGTGAGGTATTGAGTGAACGTGTCCACATACTGTATGCAGGTCCCATTAGTATCGGGTAATCGAATCCATGTTAATCCTCTTAGTGTTTCTCCAGTTTTCTTCTCTCTCTCTTTCTCTCTCTCTCTCTCTCTCTCTCTCTCTCTCTCTCTCTGTCACCTTCTCTTATATACGATTCGTATGTGTCAAATATGATTATTGATTATACTTATAGCATGCTTCAAAAATATGAAAAGCAATCAAATAATTATTGAAAATCGTTTTGAAAAAAGTTTACTCTACAATTAGCATATATTTCTAGAGCTATTCAATTTATAAATACAAATACATTGCTGATAATAGTCATTATTATTATCTCAATGTTAAGTTAATTTTATCAAAGCAATTTTGTTGCAATATAAATGTTATTATAATTGTTTTTGTTAAGCAGAAAAAATTACGAATTAAATATAATACATTAAATTATATTTAATTTACTTATAATACATTAAAAATTTAAGTATGAAAGAAGACAAAACAAACTAATCCGTTCAAAAGATATAAATATATAATTCTAGCAATTAGACCTTCTAATAAACATTGTTTTAGTTCTAAATATTTGCAAGATAGAAGATATTTAATTATACACTTCAGACAAAGAACGCGTTCAATTAATTCTGTTTCTGTTAAGGTGTTCTTAGGTTCTTAAGCATAATAAGCATTATTCCAGACATCTAATTTTTTTTTATAATTTTCAATTAATAATGAAATTGATCGATTGTTACATTTACTGTTTCTGCAGATTTTCTTTAATGTAAAATTTAATCCATTTAAATACATACTTTTTAAATTAAACAAATGGTTTATTCATATAATATTATTATACCATTTATTGGAAGTAAAAAATTTATATATTTAAAATACTGACATGTTTATTTAAATACAGTAAATTATTTGATGTATGAAAAATAAAAATTTGTTTTAAGATATTCGGTTCTTAATTTGAAAAATATTTATTTGCTTTAAAGAAATATTTAAAAAAAATATTTTTAATTTTGTAGAATTGAATCAAAATATAAAATTGAACTGTAGTATCTTAACTTATTACACCGTCATTTTCGTAATCTACAACTATGTAAACGTATGATAGATGTTATATTGCAATTAAGAATAATTATATTTACATTGTTTTCTTATGTATTATATAATATATATAAATAAACACATAATATTATATTAGTATTGTAGATAGTGCAACGCAAATTAATTTGAAACGCAAAATCTCAGCCGTTCAAACTTTACATATATAATTATAAAGGTTCAGAATCTCATTGTAAAGGTAACAACCGGTAGAGGCATGCATTAATTGCGATGAAAATCCTGGATACACCTGGCGAAAAAATTTTGGACACATTTTTATTTTTCACTAACCAAATATGAAAATAATTTAATTGTTCTTATGACGACTGCCCATATACAAATTAATAAATATTTTTTTATTGGTCTTACAGTCCAATCAATTCAATCTAAAAATAAAAAATAAATAAAAATAAATAAACATAATATAAAAATTAAAAATAAAAATTAAATTAAAAATTAAATTAAAATTATAATGACAGTTAGACTGTCCTTGTTTACATTCACCCCCGTAGACTAATCTGAAAATAAAATATTAGCTGAACAAATTCTTTGTTAGTAAAGTGCGCTTTACTTTTAATTTTTATTTTATTTTTATTTATTTTTATTTTTATTTATTTTTTATTTTTAGATTGAATTGATTGGACTGTAAGACCAATAAAAAAATATTTATTAATTTCAAATATGAAAATTAATGATATGCTTATGAAATGCAATTTAATGATTTTAAGAAAATGAAATTGGTTTAGCTACCTAAATAAATTTTATTTAGACAATTTAGAATATTTTTTTAAATTAAAAATATCGTTTCAACTAAATCAGATAATACATTTAAATATATATTTTTCTTAACGAAAAACAGTTGTTTATATTAAACAAATTCTTCGTTCTTTGAATTCGACGAAATGTATTTATTTAAAATTATCAAATTTTGTTTTAGTGTACTTCAATTTACAAAAAGTATTTCGAACAAAAGTTGTAGATCTTATCAAAATACATTTTTTGTACTATGCGCTGAATTTCTACAAATAGCATTTCTCAAGAAAAATGTATTCGAATGTATCTATATTTCGTATAAACGTAGAATTGTTCCGGGGACCCCGAAACGGAAATGTTGAACTTTTCTCCAAAAATATATAGTTTATATCGAATAATTATATAGAACAAAAAAATATGTATTTTAATGAGCTCTATGATTTTGGATTTAAATGTTAAATTTTTTCATTTTCTAAGATAAATTCAGAAAACCATGATTTTTATGGAGTTTTCGTCGATTTGCGAATATATATTTAATTTTGATCTAAGGTTATTATAATGTTAAGAATCCGCGCTCCAAAAAATATAAGTTTGCAAATTTTCAAGAAAATAGTGACAGGACTTATTCAATACAGTCACACCACTGTCGATGCTTTAGAGGGACCCCAAGATTAAATTTTTGATTATTTTTCGAGAAATATTCTCAGAGGATGAAATTATCTATAGGAATATAGAATATAGATAGAGAATTATTTACATATTATTATTTAACTGTTTAATAAATTGGTTACATTACTATTTTGAACGAAGCCGAGACGGTAGATGTTTATATATATATATATATATATATATATATATATGAAAAGTAATAACAGTATGAATTTAAAAAAAATATTTTTTAATAGTGCAGGCTTGCAGTATGATCGCTGCGATGTAAATTTCGCGAAAATTTTTTGATAATTTAGCCTTGCTCCAAGGCTACTGCGATCATCGGCAGTCTAAATGCGTGCTCACAGCAAGCTTGATCCAATAAAAATTGCTATATGAGTCTATAACAGAGATCGTGGATGAACTTCCGAAAGACGTGCATAATCGATTATTTTTTGGATGCCGATTAAAATTATCGTAGTGTCGTTTGATGAAAATTTAATTCTTAAGTTAAAAACTTTAAACACAGAGTCTTTTGGACATATCTTGGGAAATATTAAAGTTTACAAAAATGTATTTTAAAAAATCATTGTACATTTCATTAAAATACATATTTTTTATTCTATTGAATTCGTTTCTAGAAGCTATATTTCTCGAAAAAATGTATACGAAGATACCTGCATCGAGTATATGCGGGGAACCGTTCATGGGACTCCGAAATGGAATAGTTTCCGAAACTGAACTTTGTCGAGAAATATTATTTGCACCGAAAACTATATAGAACAAAAAATATGTATTTAAATGAGCTCTATGATTATGGTTTAAAATTTTTTTGCAAGTATTTTTATTTTCTTAAGGAAAATTGAACAAACCATGATCTTTATGGACTTTGCATGGTTTTAGGAATGAATATTCAATTTCCGTCTAAAGCTGTTACGATATTCGTAATTAGTCCCGCAAAAATCATAAATATTCAGAAAAATAGTGCGGAGGAACTTTCTTGGAACTAAACTCAATACAGCCACATCACTGACATTGTTTCGGCGAGCCTTGAAGCTGCATTATTTTTTCCTGCAGATATTTAATATATGTTAATATTATTATAGGTAAAATTATCTAGGCAATATATTTTTATACATTGGGTATTTTTTACACAAGTAAACTGTAAACTTAATCAAACTGTAATTAACGGGATGGGCAAGGTGGCTGGCAGGCATAATGCAGAAGAGGGGAAGTAGGGGAAGCGAAGGACCGAGCGAAAGAGAAAAGAACTGCGCGTATATACGTCTATATATATATATAAGAAATGCGTGCACTAATCTTTCCTCTATTTCGGCAAGTTCGGACCGATTCCAACCGCCATCAAAATCCATTCATCTCTCTCTCTCTCTCTCTCTCTCTCTCTCTCTCTCTCTCTCTCTCTCTCTCCACACACACACACACACACACACACACACACACACACACGGGCGCGCGCGCACGCACGCACGCACACATTGTAAACTGTAACGTTTATCATATTAATATCATACAACATTTTATTAAATAACAAAGACTGACAAAAAACTATTATTAAAAATAAAGTAATTCCTTTTGTACACCATTATATAAAAAACGATAAATTGAATAAAATAAATTATTAATTTAATTCGAAAACAACACACAAAAAACAAACATAAAACTCGATTTGCACTATATGCGCCATCATATGTATATATATATATATATATATATATATATATATATATATATATATATATTGATGGCTTGTTTGCATATAGCGCAAATCTAATTGCAGATTCAACTGTGATAGTTAAGAAAAATGTTATAAAGCAATATACAAATGCAAAGTCATATTGCGATTATGATGAAAGAAAACTAATGCTGTCGATTGAAACGTTCTCTCTGCTCGCCGACCGCAACACCGAACGGATCTATATATATATGATCTATATATAAATATTATCATATTTATATTTATATAAATATAAATATTCATCTCTGGTAGCTCTGTTACAATAACGGCTCATCTTCGTGTGCTTCAGGTGTCGCTTCAAGAAAGCGTACGATATCTCCGTGTCGGCGTGGTGTAAATTCGACTGTTTGAGCGATAAGCGTAAGAAACCTTATATACCGTGTTATGAGAATATTCGAAAAATGCTAAAAATTTCAAATAAACAAATCATTAATGTGTAAGCATTATAATATTTTATTGGAATCACTACTCTTCAATTTTCAATCGACAGAATTATTACACATACTTAATAAATTTATGAGAAATTCATAAAATTCTTGTGATATTACTATCAAAATAAACGAATATATTGAGGGTTTATGGAGCATATGTGTTTATTATAGTTTAGGTATAATAAAAAAGTGATTAAACGTATATTTATTGAATTTGAAATAAAATTTTTAAAATTAAACATCATGTAAATTTTTATTTAATATACATTAGGTTTTATGAAATATGAAATTATCGCGTTTCTATATCAAAATTATATACAGCTTAATAAAGTGATTGGTTTATTACACACATAAATATGTAAATATTTTTAGAAACTATATTGAAAATAAAATTTTAAATATAAATAATATACTGCATTACAATATAGAGATAAAATATAAAGTTCTGTGTAAATCATTTTTAATTAAGTTAAATGTTAAAAAAGTATTTACAGCTAGCATGTACAATATATTCTTATACATTTATTGTTCATTCTAGTACATACATTATGAATAAAAATTGTTTATTCTTTTAAATTTTTTAATATTTATAACAGAACATCATTTCATTTAGATAATCTATATGTTTATATGATTTTTTAATCCGAGATAGATCTAAAACATTAATATAAATAGATCAATAGAACTTTTTATGTGCATGTTATATTCCTGTTTTATAATTACAAATAATTCCTTTTTTATACAAATTAGATGCAGTTAATATTAATGAATATTCTGCATTGTATTTAAAATATCTTTAGTAACCCATTTTCAGCAGATAATAAAATGAACTGAATTTATATTATCTTATATATTCGAAAAAATTCAATAAATTGCAACGTTTCAAAACGAGAAGAACTGATGAATATTGATATAAAAATAGATTTATTTAAAAAATAATTGTTAGTTTCTCCATATTAAATGTGCGCCCGTGTACACACACACACACACACACACACACACACACACACACACACACACACACACACACACACACACACAGTTATCTCATGTCAAGAATGAGGTTAACAGGATACGTAGAAATGCAAGCGGTGCCCTTGTACTTCAGTTGGAACGGACAGCCAAAGATGCACATGAGTTGGCACGCATTGTTGAATCTAAGGTTGGCCATAGCGCATCCACTTCGGTCCTGAGTAATCTCATTACATTGGAGATTAAAGATATAGATGAGGTCACTTCAAAGGATGAAGTATTAGAGGCTCTGAGAACACACCTCGAGCTAAAGGAGACTAACCTACTAATTGCTCGTTCCTTGCGGCAAGCTTATGGGGGTACTCAGACGGCAGTGGTGTCTGTACCATATAGCCACGCAGCTGAGCTACTACGTGTAGGGCATGTTCGAATCGGATGGGTCAGCTGCAGAGTTCGAAAAAAAACAGAAATAAAGCGCTGCTTCAGGTGTTGGCAGATTGGCCATTTAGCGTCCGTGTGCTCGGGCCCTGACAGAACTAAACTTTGCAGGCACTGCGGTGGAAAAGACCATCTATCCAAGCTGTGTGTAAACGGGCCCTGTTGTTTACTCTGTAAATGTGAAGGAAAAAAGGAGATTAACCATCCAGCATACAGCTATAAGTGCCCGATTACCGTGGAGTTTTTAAACAGACATAAAACATGAAAATACTCCAACTGAATACCAACCATTGCGTAGCAGCTCATGACCTGCTGAAACAGACAATAAAGGAGCTAAGAATAGACATTGCTGTAATCTCCGAACCATATTGTGACAGGGTCAGACCACAGCGCTGGATAAGTGACACAAGCAATAGAGCTGCCCTCTGGATTGGTCAAAATAGGCAGGTACTAAAGCAGTCGAGTCATCGGAGCGAATTGATATCCTGGGCTAAAATACAAGAAATATACGTCTTTAGTGTATATGCTCCTCCAAGCTTGACGGACAAGCAGTTTGAAATCCTTGTAGCTAAATTAGTTGATGAAGCCATGGACAAGAAACCATTATTAATCGGTGGCGATTTTAACGCGTGGTCCACAGCCTGGGGAAGCGCTTCAACAAATAACAGAGGTAGTATGGTGCTTGATGGCCTTAATTCTCTTCAACTCCACGTGGTTAATAAGGGATCTGAATCCACTTTCATTAGGGGTGATAAACAATCAGTCATTGATGTAACATTCGCCAGTGATGACTTGATTCAGCGGATCCTTAATTGGAGAGTAAGCGACCTTTACACCCACAGTGATCACAGGGCGATCTTGTATGAGATTGCAGAGAAGAAAGTAAAGAACAAGTGCAATGAGTGGATGCCCACACGGAAATGGAACATCAGATCGCTAGACTATGAAGTGTTCGCCACTATAATATCAGAAGAGCGTTTAGAATATGGTGGACCAGGCCATCTGGCAAATGCACTCATGAAGCATATCTCTGAAGCATGTGATGCATCGATGACTAGGACTAAGAGCGGATTTAAACATCGTCAATCTGTCTACTGGTGGACAAATGAAATTGCAGAATTGCGCAAACAATGTCATCGCGCACGTAGACTTGCCCAGAGAGCCCGCACCCATCGTGATACGTTTAATAGTTTATTTAAAGAAGCACAGAGAGTGCTTGTCAAGGCCATTAAGGCAAGCAAGCGTCGATGCTGGCTTGAACTGTGTGCAGAGGCCAACAATGACTTATGGGGACGACCATACAAAACAGTCATGGCACGATTGAGTAGGGCACCAATACAACCCACTAGCACGGTATTGATTGATAAGATTGTTTCCGCTCTCTTTCCCAATGACATTCATGGGACTGTACTGCGCACGTAACACTCGGACGATATACCTCCTATAACAGAAATGGAGCTACATAATGCTTACGCTAAGACTAGAGACAATGCTGCCCCTGGCCCTGATGGTATCCCTAATGCGGCAGTTAAGTTGGCGATTCAGAAGAATCCAGCTATATTTCTAAAAGTATATAATGCTTGTCTTCTTGAGGGTATTTTTCCTGATTGCTGGAAAACTCAAAGGTTAGTCCTGTTACCTAAGGGCAATAAGCCACTTGATGATCCTTCATCATACAGGCCATTGTGTATGCTCGACACGGTAGGTAAAATATTTGAAAAAATAATATGTAGCCGACTGGAAGCATTCACTGAAGGATTGCACGGCTTATCCTCACGCCAATTTGGATTTCGGAAATCAAAATCAACAGTCGATGCCATTAAACTGGTAGTGTGTACCGCAAGAAATGCAATCAGTGGTAAGAGATGGAAAGGTGGCACTAAACAGTATTGTGCCATTGTCGCTCTAGATGTCAAGAATGCCTTTAATTCAGCGCGCTGGTCTTCTATTATGAGTTCTCTTAAAGAGTTCGGAGTACCTGGTTATTTACAGAATGTCGTGGCCAGCTACTTTGAGAATAGGATAATATTATACCGAACGGATGAAGGCACTGTATCGCATAAGGTTACTGCGGGCGTCCCCCAGGGCTCAGTTATGGGACCTATATTGTGGAATATTATGTATGATGGCGTGTTGAGGATTCCACAACCGCCTGGTTCAATAACAGTAGGGTACGCCGACGATATCGCTCTAGTAGTGACGGCTAAGACCCTTGATGAACTTACTGAAAATGCCAATGAGGCAATCAGCAACATCAGTAGATGGATTAAGACGGCTGGTCTACAATTAGCGGAGCACAAGACAGAAGTAGTTCTTGTCAGCAGTCGTAAGAAGGTAGATAGTATTACTCTTAAAGTTGGTAGCTGCCGCATTAGTTCTGCGCCATCTTTACGATACTTGGGTGTCCAGCTTGATGCCAGGTTAAACTTCAAAGAACATCTAAAGATATCTGGCGAAAAAGCGCAACGAGTTTCAGCTGCCTTGTGTCGGCTCATGCCTAACATTGGTGGCCCACGTCCACCCCAGAGGAAACTATTAGCTTATGTTGTTAATTCTGTCAGCATGTATGCAGCACCAATCTGGCATCATGCATGCGGAATTAAATCGTATTGTGAGTTGGCCATTGCGACCCGTCGTCGCTCCTGTATACGCATTATTAGTGGTTACAGGACGGTATCCACCGATGCAGCTGAGGTACTTGCCGGAATTCTTCCTTTCGATTTAGCTGCAGATGAACTGGCTAGGCTGCATAACATATGTAAGGCCGCAGTGGATTCCCTACAAGGTGCTAAAAATGTGGAACGTCATCGTTCTATAGAAATATGGCAAAAACGATGGACCGATTCTAGCAAAGGCCGATGGACTTATCGTATCCTCCCAGACATACACAGATGGATCAACAGGAAACACGGGGAATTAGATTTCCATCTAACTCAGTTGTTGACTGGACATGGTTGTTTTAGGTCCTATTTCCACCGCTTTCACCTGGATAATAATGATCTCTGCCCCATCTGTCCGACTTTGGTCGAGGATGCTGAGCATATATTGGTGAGCTGTCCTCGTTTTAGAACACAACGTGAGCACTTGATGAACATCATCAATAAGCCAATAAGACCAGAGAGCATCCTATCAATAATGCTGGAATCTTCTGAAAACTGGAAGGCAGTAGCCAGTTTCGCAAAAGAGGTGATGACCAAACTTAGATATGCCGATAGAACTAGGCGAATGGCCCAGGATGAACCAGGCCAACTGATCCTATTTTAATATACAGAGTACGAACACCGAACCCCTGATCACCTGTGTGGATGGGGGACGTAGGATAGTGTCATAAGAAGATGAGTCGTATAGGCTAATTAACAGCCCCGCCGAAGTAATATTCCCGGATAGTTCCGGCGGGATGCTGGTTTCGAGAGGCCACTAGTGCAGAGCTTGCTCTGCCTACGCCTAATAAAAAAAAAAAAAAAAAAAAACACACACACACACACACACACAAAGCATGCCCAACAGAGCTCCCTCACTCATATTAAAAAATTACAAAACATCATAATGAGGGAGGTCAAATTTTGAGAATCAGAGTTTTAAGTAAAGAACACGCACATATATATATATATATATATATATATATATATATATATATATAGAGAGAGAGAGAGAGAGAGAGAATGGATTTTGGTCGCGGTTGGAATCAGTCCGATCTTGCCGAAATAGACGAAAGAATTAGTGCACACATTTCTTATATGCATGCATTATATATATATATATATATATATATATATATATATATATATACGTATCTACGCGCAGTTCTTTTCTCTTTCGCTCGGCCCTTCACTTCCCCTACTTCCCCTCTTCGGCATCGTGCCGGCCTGCCACCTTGCCCCTCCTCTTAATAATAGTCTATACTGGCGCTCGTCGTTTCTCCTTCATTGCTTTAGGTGCGTTATTTCTATTATTTTCTATTCGGACATTTTTCAGCAGTGCACTGCAATTACCGATAATCGACATTGCAGAAGGACCTTGTTCGGGCATCTACCACTGTAGGCTATAGCGCCAATTTTGGAACCATTGATTTACAGGTGCCCTGGCTATCTCGGTTCATCTCTGCTATAAGTTAGTATACCATGAGAGCGACAAGCGCGCAAGCAAAGATTAATTGTTACTTAGTCCGCGTAACCGTAAGGCAGCGCTCTTTTCACAAAGACTATATAAGAAGTATAGTAATCGTCTCTCTCGCACCCTGTGTGAAGAGAAAACGTGCGTTAGTGTAGTACGGGTGCATACAGGTTATTAATTTTTTTTTTTTTTTTATTTTATTTAATGTCGCTCTATTTATGCTTCCAAATATCGGTGCTAATCAACGTCGGAGGTCTACGATGTGTTTGTAAACAAAGCACATGTAAATTATTACAGTGGTGCCTGTATCAATTGGCCGAGACCGGGATTTGAACTCGGATCACCAAGTTAATAGTCGTTCGCTCTAATGATCGAGCCATCGTAGGCCTCAGGTTATTAATTGTTATAATTTTTTTAAATTTAATAAATATAAAGATTTTTCTGAAATAAAATTTAATTAAATAATTTTCCTTTTTCTTATTTTTTATTTATAATAGGAAATTCTTTAGCACTCCCTGTACCTGATGTTGTCCAGCCCTTGCTTGGATTATATATAATATAATATTATAATTCATTATTGAAATCTCACAAAATGTAAAATCCAGGATAAGGAGGTAAGTTTGAGGAAAATTCACAGTAAAGAACCTACGGTCTAGATAGATTGTTCTATAGAACAATCCAAACCGTCTAAGGTTCCTTACAACTCAATTAATGGGTACTTTTATCGGGCAGTATTTGTTTAAATACCTCGTTACAAAATATATATATATATATATATATATATATATATATATATATATATATATATTATATGGCTCCACTTCTCAAAAATTAAAATAAGCGACGTCTCTGAAATGTCGGTATTGTAGAACATTCTGTGTAGTTCTGGAAACCACCGCAATTAATTTCTCTAGTAGTTGCTGCGATCGATTCGGACTTCCGTCACAGGTATCGAGCACTCTGAAACGCGCGGTCTAATATGGAAGTTTATGTTCGATACCATTATTGTTGTTAGACTGACTTCCTACTCTTTCGCTGGAGCAAGAGAGAAAGCACGATTCCAGACCTATCTCTGTTTTTGAATATGGACTTCAGACAGCTTCAGAGCACCCGTTTTTAGCGCTCAATCTGATATATAAGTCTATGGTTTGTATACATGTGATTTTTAAGTAAAGAATTAAATGAAAATTTTATACATGTGAAATTTTGTAACATTTTGTAAATTGCAAAATCAAGGAAAATGAGCGTAGAACCGAAATTAACTAATAGTTCTATCCAATTTGGGAAACCAGCAATTAAACAAAATCATGTAAGTTTATTATAATCAATTGTAAGATAATTATAACCTTTTCATTATTGAATTTTTCAGATTTTACAAAATTTGGGGATTCCACATGTCCAATCTTTCAATTACATGTTGGATAGTGGTTTATCAGAGGCAATAAAAACGTTAGTTCCTGTGTATTTAACACTAAGTAATGGAGATAAAATAGAATTAAGAATTAAGGACGTTACAATTAATTATCCAACAGTTCCAAGTAGTACAGTTGGAGTTAAGAATTATAAAATATATCCAACTGAATGCCGCCAAAGAGCTTCAACATATAAAGGTAAAATCATGATCAAAATAGGCTGGTCTATAAATGGCAGATACCAGGAAGATTTGGAAAGAGTTGCTGGTGAAGTTCCAATTATGATTAAGGTAAATAATTATTTTTAGACATTCGAAATTTTTTAAATTGTATTTATTTACTATTTCATACTTCTAAGTCAAATAGATGTCATTTGAAAAATTTGAGTCCTGCACAATTAATTAAAGTAAAAGAGCATGAACAAGAATGGGGAGGATATTTTATTATAAAAGGGCACGAGCGTATTCTAAGAATGCTTTTAATGACGAGAAGAAACTATCCAATATCTATTAAAAGATCTGGTTGGAAGCAAAGAGGACATCATTTTAGCGATTTAGGAATTTTGTTACGAAGTGTGAGAGATGATAATACTGCTACAGTAAGCTGTATCTTACTATATTAAGTAATCTTTTAATACGCATAGAAGCACTATATATTAATTTTTTTTAGGTCAATACATTGCATTATGTTACTGATGGATCAGTAAAGTTGATGTTTTCACATAAAAAAGTGATGTATTATATACCATTAATGTTAATATTGAAATGTCTAATAAATGTTTCTGATGCATTTATTTATAATATTTTGATGAGTGATTATAACCATGATGTGCATTTTGAAAATAGTATATTAAATATGATGAGAGCCCTTCATGAAAAAAATTTAAATACACATGAACAATGCAAAGCATATATTGGTAAAATGTTTCGAATAAAATTATATGAGCTTCCTTCACACATTACAGATATTGAAGCATGTGATTTTATAATTAAGTAATAAATAATGATCTTTTAGCAATATAAAAAATATTACCAAGTTGATTATAAAATTTTTTGTTTAGATATTGTCTGCTCATTCACCTTGACGATGATACAGATAAATTTTATTTACTTTGTTTCATGACAAGAAAGTTATTTTCATTAATTAATAATAAATGTACTGTGGAAGGTGCAGATGGTGTTATGATGCAAGAGTGTTTGCTTGGTGGTCACTTATATTTACAGGTTATTTATAATAATAGAATTTGTTTAATCCATTTTCTTTTACATATTTAATATTACAAATTGAGTATGTTTTTATCTAATTTTCAGGGTTCAACCAAATTTTATGACTGAATATTACATGTTTAAAATTATAATCTATCTGATACTTTTTCTAAGTTATATCTGCTATTTTGATTTTTTTTTTAAATTTAATAAACTTTATTAGTATAGTACAACTAAGACTAATTTAATAACAAAATCAAATGTAAGGTGATTATTAAAAATACAAATAAGAAATATTCTTTTTACAGGTTATGAAAGAAAAACTATATTCATGGTTAATGAGTTTGAGAGCTAATATTGTAAAGCGAGCTAAAAATGTAGGCAGCTATTATTCATTAAATGTTCGTAAGTATTGTCAAATACTAATTTGTCATGAACTATAAAATCAATGATTATTAATTATAATTTAACTTTAAAGAAGAAATGTTGAATGCTTTGAAAATGTGTGGCACTTTCGATTCCCTGATGGAGAATTTTTTATCTACTGGAAGTATAAGATCTCAGAGTGGTTTGGGACTTATGCAAAGCACAGGTTTATCTATAATTGCTGAAAACATTAATAGGATGCGTTATATGAGCCATTTTAGAGCTATACATAGAGGTTCTTTCTTTCAAGAAATGAGAACAACTGAAGCTAGACAATTACTACCTGATGCCTGGGGTAACCTATGAATAATTAATTTGTATTTTAATTTACTAATTCTCATAATGATTCAAAAATTGGAAAGCAGGTTTTATTTGTCCCGTGCATACACCAGACGGTGCACCTTGTGGTCTTCTCAATCATTTAACAACGAATTGTGTTGTTACTGAACATCCTGATCCAAAATTAAGAGCTGCTATACCTACTATATTATTAGATTTAGGAATGCTTCCTTTATCAATTGCTGATGATTGGAAAAATTCATACACTGTTATTTTAGACGGCCAACTTATTGGGCTAATTGAAAACAATATTATTGATAAAGTGGTAAACAAATTGCGAATTTTGAAAGTTAATGGCAAGGTAAGTAATAAAAATTTTTAATAAATATTTTGATAATATTAATAAAATAATATATTTTTTAATTTCATCTAAATTACAGGTACCCCCTACAATGGAAATCATTTTGATATTAAAGAAAAAAATTCCATGTCAATATCCTGCTGTTTATCTTTTTACAGGACCTGCTCGAATGATGAGACCTGTCAAAAATTTATCTCTTAATAAAGTAGAATTAATAGGTACATTTGAACAAGTTTATTTGAATATTTGTGTTACAGCAGAAGAAGCATGTGAAGGAGTAATAAACTTTTAATTATTGTTAAAAAATAAAGTATGTATTTAATTTATTATATCAAATAAAAATTTGGATTTCAGTTAACTACACATCAAGAACTTTCTAAAACGGCATTTCTAAGCAATCTAGCAAGTCTTATTCCTTTATCAGATTGTAATCAAAGTCCTAGAAATATGTATCAATGTCAGGTAATATCATGAATTTTTAAATATTTCTAAATGTTGATCATGATTTGTCTAATGGTAAGTTACTTTTTAGATGGGTAAACAAACAATGGGTACACCATGTCTCACTTGGCAGCAAACAAGTGAAACAAAATTATACAGATTACAGACGCCAATGACACCTCTATTTCGACCTGTTCATTATGATAACATTAATCTTGATGAATTTGCATTAGGTACAAATGCTATTATTGCCATCATTTCATATACTGTAAGTGAAAAAATTGACTGATATTTAAAAATAGTTTTATTTATAGTAAAAAAACGCTAAGTTTCTCGCTATGAGAACAGGCATTTGATCATATAAAATACTAGTATTCCTCGTTTCAGCAACGCCCGAGATAATAATTTAACCAATTTCATAAACAATTCAATAATATCTAAGTAAAAAGTACTCTATACATAAAAATCTATATTACAATAAATAATTGATGGTAATTTACCTATCGTCGCTTCTGTATAAAAAGCTGCTACAATGTAGCGTCCACTTCAAAAAGTTATTTTGTCGGCCATTTTATACAATATATATCCATATTAAATATGGCTTCGATGGAGAAAATTGTACTTTCGAGTTCAAGCGGTAGAAAAAGATGTCCAAGTATCTCGAGATAACGTTTTCCGAGAGTATCATGTTCTGACTATAGGAAATGTCTCAGGACTACTGCTATAGAGTTTTGTGTTGGGGAGGTAGAATACAATGTCCAGGTATCTCGGGACGACTCTTACTAGGAGAATGCGTGTTCGAATGATAAAATACCAAACTATACATAGAAGTCGTACTGACATATCTGGTCATTATTTCCCACCAACTATTTACGACACTCCCCGTAGAAATCGTTCCATAACACTTGGAAATCGCATTCTATCATCCATACTCGAAACTCCCCGTAGAAGTTGTCCCGACATACCTAAACACCCTTTCCTACCAACTAAACACGATACTAATCGTAGAAGTCGTCCCGAGAAAGATAACATCGCTTCCTAACGACTAAACACCATACACCCCGTAAAGTCGTTTGAAAAGACCTAAATATATTATTTTACCGTCCCAACACGAATCTTTGTATAGAACTTGATTTTCTCATACCTGGATGTCGTTTTGTAACAACTAAATACAATATTTTCCGTAAAAATCGCCCAAAGACACATGGACATCGCATTCTATCCGAACACACAACTGCCTATAGAAATCATCTTAAGGCAACGGGATATCATATACACCAATTGGCCCGTACAAGCCAATAAAATATTTCTCAGTAGAAACCGTATTTAAAATATGTATATATAATATGTACAATATAATATACATACAATAAATATATTTCGTATATAGACGTCGTTTTTTTAATTAAATACCGTGAATATTTAGTAGTGGTGTCAACTGAAATTCAAGCAAAATGTTGATATGCGAATAGCAAATTTTTTAAGCAGACGATGGATATTGCCTTTTTATGCAAAAGTGACGATATATTTTATATATATACATAGTTTCGAGGTTCTTGATAAAGAACCCTATTTTGATATATTTCTTTTGTTCAAACAAAAAAAAACACAGTCTCTTGTCATAATTTCGAAGTTCATATAATGTATAAAAACAAAAATATAATTTGTCGTCACAAACTATATTCAGTATGATTTGGCATACAAGAACCATTTTATAAGAGAAAAAGAAAGAAAGATAGAGAGAGGAACTCAGAGAGAGATTTCCATGTTAGAGAAAATAAAATTTACAAAAATCAAAAGATATCCATAAGGTGCGATGGTAGTGTCAGATTAACTTGAAGAATAAAAAGGGTAATACTGACTAATGTCTCACCTTCTTCAGGATACGAATCCCAAAGTTGTATATGAACATTCGTTTGAGTTGGCCTGGTATTAATAGTTTAAGCCGACTACTTGGAATTGACGTTCGTGATTCAAGACGCCATCTAGTGGCCGCTGGTGAAACTGATTGTTAAAACCATTAATCTAATTTATTGGTGAAAGTAAAATGATTTTCAATAAAAAACATAGCCTATGTCCTTCTTAAGATAATATAGAATCTGTATGTCAAATTTCAGAACAATCGGTTCAGTAGTTTTTTCGGTTATTGTGTACAAACAAAATTACGCTTTACAAATTAGTATGAAGTATAATATGATATGATATATGATATGATATGATATGATTGTAAAAATTTATTTATTTATAAATACGTTAAGTCATGGCGTTACAATGGTCCAATATTTTAAAATAAAATATCGGGAATGAATTAAGAGTGTTCCTCACGATTGTCAGGAGTCCGAATCGATCGATGCGCCTCATAAAGAAAAATTTTGCGTCAAGTTAGGGAACTAAAATCAATGTTCTGCACTACCGACATTTCAGGAACGTATCCACAATGAAAATTGTACGAATAGCCCACTTTCATATATATATACATATATATATATATATATATATATATATATATATATATATATATATAGATTGTGATGCCGCGAAAAATTTATAGATCTGTCTCACCTATTTATTCGCGCACACAACCTTTCTTAAACTTATCCTACTCACCTGTGTCTCTCTGAGGAGGTCCCGCCAGCCCGAAAAGGGAAATTTGGGAAAGAAAAATTTTCGCTCGGCACGACCAGATTTTTCCTATAGAGTTTATTAATACACAAAAAATTTTTTGCCGTTACACTCAATAACCCCGACTACGTAACTTCGCATTCCCGGTCACATACCCGGCGCATCCCGACCGCGATCCGCCACCCGGCGCACTCGCCCGGGGGGGGGGGTAAGGGGACGGGAAGGAAGGGAAAAGGATCCGGGTCACCGCACATGCGCGCGGTACAGACCGAGCTGAGTCGCAGAACTCGTCGCCGTGCGGAGCACACTCACCACGGCGATGCTGGGGGGAAGGCCGATGACGGGTCCTAGTGATATAAGGCGCGCCCCTTGAGCGACCACCGTCCACGTACGGGCCGTTTCTCTTTTTCGGGTCCATGTACTTATCTCGTCGCTGCCGACGTCTCCGCTGATTCGTGGCCGATGCCCGGACTCCTCCCTCCTTTCTTTCTGGACCTCTTCTTCCTGCCTCTCTTTTTGGAGCTCACCTCGTTCTCGGGTTGACTTCTCTATCTACGGTGCTCTTCAACCTCTCCCCTCGGTGGCCGACAGCGAAGTCCCCTGCGCATCTCGCAGTTCGCCGGCGAAGAAGGGCGGGATAAGGGGAGGGGAGATACGACGGTGGTCGACGACGGCCGACCGCGGTCGGGACATACTGAACACGACCCTCGCAAGCAACAATAAAGAAAAAAAATGTAAATTTAATGAAACTTAAAAGATTACACTGATATATTCACGTACAAACTGAAAAACTTCTTCGTATATGACAGTACATTAAAGTTGTAACTACTTTAAACTGGGGATTATAATTGACTATAGTGTCATGCAGAAATAAAAATCCGCATAAAGCTAGCTACATAACACTGAAAGTCTTGCATTGGAATTTAGTCAAGTAACGTACACTTTGCGTAGATAAACAATATAATAATTTTGGGTTTGTAATCTACAAATAATAAAGGCTCTTAAACTATAACTTTTTACAAAATACAAAAAAAAATACAAAAAATTACATTGACTTTGTTGTTTCATAAAAACTTTCATAAAGACACATTTTAACATAAACATTACAATTGTAATAAATTTCTTCTTATAACTAACATTTTTGCTGCTTTTACTTATACAGTCTTCTACATATAAGTACGAAAGATATTTTTCCAATTAATAATAGTTCACTAATGAAATATTAAATTACTGAAGAGGGAAAAAAGTAGCTAAGTCTCAACTCGGGTTCATAATAAAGAAAAGGAATCTGACATGATTGTCCATAAATCTTACACGGTGTTGCTTATCTTTCTTAATTTTTCCTTTAACATTTATCTGTAATAAATATTTATAATTAAAATTTAATCAAACAAAAACAGTGATTATTTTTAATAATTTGTTTAGAAGTAGTATGTATCATTTACAATCTTATAATTATAAAATTTGCTTGATTTTGTTCAATTTCTCTATTTTTACCTTTTCATAAATTTTTAATTGTATTTTGATTGTTGAAAACTACATTAAAATAAGAAAATTATTTGGGAACAAAATTTAAAAATTTTTATTTACATTATAAATGTTATTCAAACAGATTTGTAAAATAAATTAATAATAAAAGAAATTTAATTATTTCTTTTATGAAATAAATGTAAATTAAGTAATAATTTATAATTGAATAAAAAAAAATTGAAATTGTTCTTAATTAGAGTAGACAATGCTCAAAATTTACATTAAAGATCGTTCATAAATTAAAGCTTTTTTTCAATTAATTGATTCTAAAATATTTCTTTTTTAAAATCTGCTTTTATTTGCATCTTGTAATCTAAAAGTTTGTAATAACTTTCTTTAAATGATGAAGATAATGACACAATATATCAGGTATGTGAATAAGTCTTTCCCGTTTTTTTTTTTCAAATTTTGAGCCTTTATTGTGAAAAAATGGTTACAAATGAATTATTGAAAGTATTGGCCATCGCTAGCTACAACTTTTTCCCATCTTTCTGGCAACATACGAATCCCGTTGCGAAAAAATTCGACCGGTTTGGCCTCTATCCAGTCATCCGCCCATTTTTTGGCTTCCTCGTAGGAATGGAAGTGCTGGTCAGCCAGGCCATGCGTTATCGATCTGAAGAGATGGTAATCAGACGGAGCAATGTCTGGACTATACGGCGGGTGGGGTACGACTTCCCATTTGAGCGTTTCTAAGTATGTTTTCACCGGCGGTGCAACATGTGGGCGAGCGTTGTCATGTTGCAAAATAACTTTGTCGTGCCTGTCGGAGTATTGTGGCCGTTTTTCTCGCAGTGCGCGGCTCAAACGCATCAATTGTCGTCGATAGACCTCGCCTGTGATCCTTTCATTCGGTTTCAGAAGCTCATAGTAAACCACACCTAGCTGGTCCCACCATATACAGAGCATGAGCTTGGCGCCATGAATATTTGGCTTGGCCGTCGATGATGATGCATGGCCGGGTAGTCCCCATGATTTTCTTCGCTTCGGATTATCGTAACGTATCCACTTTTCATCGCCAGTCACGATACGATGCAGAAAACCCTTTCTTTTATGTCACTGAAGCAGCTGTTCGCAAGTGAAAAAACGCCGTTCGACGTCTCTCAGCTTCAGTTCGTACGGCACCCAATTTCCTTGCTTTTGGATCATTCCCATGGCTTTCAAACGCTTGGAAATGGTTGTTCGGTCAACTCCCAATGCTTCAGCAAGTTCTTCTTGCGTTTGACAAGAATCTTCATCAAGCAAAATCGCCAATTCTCGATCTTCAAAGATTTGTGGCCGCCCGGAACGCTCCTTGTCTTCCACGCCGAAATCACCGCTTTTGAAGCGTCGAAACCATCCGCGAACACTTGAATCATCGACACAACCTTCTCCATAAGCCTCCTGAAGCAATCGATGCGTCTCGGCAGCAGATTTCTTCAAATTGAACCAATAAAGTGAAACTTCCCGCAAATGACGTCGACACGGCTCAAATTTCGACATTTTCACGATATCAAAAATTTATGATGCGAAAAAATTTTAACTAATGTGTTAGTATGCAATTGTTGACATATGAATAAGCTTTGATTATGACATATGTAACCATTGAATACTCGCACAGTATTGGTGGCGCCATCTCTTACAAAAAACGGGAAAGACTTATTCACACTCCTAATACTTTATTTATATATACTTTATAAAGGTTTGATTCGTTGTTGTAGGAATTAAGCCTCCATGAACCCAAAGATTGTTTTCTTCTTTTTTTTGTCATTAATTAAAGTTTCTAAATCTGTATCAGCATATTCATGTACTGATCTTCTATGAAAGTAATATCCAATAATAATTAACAAAAAGTGCTTATTTGTTTCTACAGAGCATAAATGTACAAATGCGTTATTATGTTTTTTTATGTATCTTTCATAAATGTAATTGAAATAATCCGCTGTACACGCGTCGTGAACGCTCCAAATCGAGCTCACGTGAAACTGATTTACCTATTCATGATCTCAGGGCGGTTCCCTGTCGATCTCATGAAATCTTGGCTCGAGAACGGAACTGAGAAGGAGCATTTACCCCACGCTCTCCACTCGCCCCTCACTTCTCGACGATGGCTCGTACGCCGTGGCAGGTGTCTCGGAATGACGATTCCCGGCCTAACTTCTACGTTCTTCGGCCTGCCTTTCGCACGGGACTTGCACTGATCCTCGTGCACGGGGAATTCAAGTCACCCTCACCGCTTGCTAGCCGTCAATGGCTTCTGGCGGTCCCGTTTATTGGCTGCTTTGCGCCGAAAGATAGCTCCGGAAGGGAAGAGCTGTTGTTCGCTCGGGCTCCAAAAGGGAAGAGAGAGGAAAATTCCTCTAGACCCGACACCGGCCGCGGCCCTCCCGAAACAGCGCAGCGGGGAAGAGTATGTCTCCCCCCACCCATCTACGCTCGGTATGGCTCGTAACTCGTGGGTAATGTGGTCAAGTAAGGAAGACGACTGTAGCGCTCGATGTTATACACGAAAGAACGTTCGTTATCAAAGTTACTTATTGCAGGATCATATTTCATTGCCTTGCTCTATCGCGACTGTCGCGAGTAGTTGCGAGTAAAATGTAGTATCTGAAAGTTCTACAATAAGTTGCCAGTACGTACATATGGCAATATTGAAATGCATTTTTGTCATTCATAGTAACTTTTCTGATAACAAATATTAATATTCAACACGATACGTATTACTAATATAGTAAAGATAATTAAAAATTATTCTTTAATATATATATATATATATATATATATATATATATATATATATATATGTTATACACTAACTCATTAATTCCTAAAAAATTCTGCAAGAATATTTAGAATGTAGAATATCTATTCAGAGCTTATAAAATTTTAATATAAATCAGTAATCTTATCGCAGTAAAAAAAATCATTTTTCTGATTTATCACTTAGCATCGGGAAATACAATTTCCATAAAAAATGTGTAATAAATAAAGTATGTGTAATAATAAAAGTAGAAAAATTTTACAAACATTAGTAAAATCTATAATATTTATTTCATATATTCTGTTGAAAACAAAAGATACGAATCCTTCATGTTTCGTGATTAAATTCTTCATGCAACAAGTTTCTTGTGTGGCATTTCTAATGAACGACTGAGTTTATATCATTATTATTATTTTAAAAATTTTATTTTTATAATAATAACCAATAAAATTATTCCAAAATTAAGTTGTTTAGATATTCGTTCAAAAAATAGAATTGTAATACCCGAAACGAATTGATAGAGAAATTTATAAGACAGCATAATATTGAAGCTTATAGAATTAACAGTTATTATTACCAGTGAATCAGAAGAAAGTTTAGCTATATCATGAACAATGTATAGTACATTAGTGGCTAAGGCTTTAGACTGCAAATCAAAAGAGCGTACCTTTGGATTGACTCTTTGAGAACCGATTCGGTAAAAAGTAGTTTTCAACGTATTCTTCAAAGAAATCAAAATCATAAAATTATAGAATTATATCTATATATACTATTCAAAATTAATAGAGGTTTAAAAAATCTGAATTTGCCAATTATATCGTAATGTAAATTAATTGTTTTTTTTTTTATAATCAAAAATTAATCAAAATTAATTTAACATGAATGGAATGAGTGTTACAAATGCTGATTAGAAATTCACATTTTTGTATAAATAAATATATCAAAGGAGAATAAATTTATATATTTAAATTCAATCTTAAATGGAATAAATAATTTTTTATCGGGTTTATTTTTCTTTTATAAAATTTTAGTTTAATACTACTGCCATATCATCTTGATATAATATTATACGATTTAATTTAATTTAACATGAATTTTAATTTAATAATAATTATCAATGAAATGCATTATGCTTTCAATAATTGTAATAAATAAAATATCCCCTAAAATATCAAAACTTGATATTTATATTATTTCCTTATTTTTAATACTTCTAAAGATATTTTGCTGATTATAATTATTATTTCTTTGCTAATTTTTGTGCAAACATCGTTTCACACCTATAAATCGAAAGCCATTTAGAATGCCGAATTAATGCAATTCATATATTTATACATTTATAGATTTGGGGCTACTCCGATTGAGAGTCAAGTTCTCCAAAAGTTCTCTATCGGCTCTCGCCTAGCTCTCTTGCTTCTCTTCTGCAATCCAACGCCAAGTAAACAGTACATCAAAGTTCATCTATGCGATTGTGTAGGTAATAAGAACGAGAGTCGACGAGAACTGGAGAGAGCTAAAGAAAACAAGAGAACGTCCAATCTCATTATATATTTTAGGTAATTTTTAGATATTCGCGATAGAATATCTAATTGTTCTTTCTTGAGATAAATATTTTTTAATATATTCTATTGCGCACAGGTGAGGACAGCGCGATGTTTGATTAAAATTTACTTATTCATAAAAATTAAAATTTTTTTATTTAAATGCTCATTATCTTGGAAAATAATCTTCAGATTAAAAAAATGAAAAGAGTAACTTTTTATCTATAATTTAATTTTTCATAAGAATTACATATTTGACACACCAAAAAGTTGGTATGTGCTTTTTGGCTTTCACTGAGCCCTCGCTAATTCTTTTTGGCTCTCACAGAGCTTTCCCCACTCTCTTCTACTTTCAATGTGGTTCTCTTCTTCTCTTTACAAATGAGTAGTACGTTGTTTATAAATGATAACAAGCGAAGAACAATCACGTTTTTGATTTTCTATTTCATTACCCATATTCTAGTAATTTTTTTATGCTAGAATGGTCAGTTCAATTACAATCTATGCTTCACTATAAAAATGCCACATTTTTGGCTTAAAAACATAATATCTATGTAAACAATTATGTATCCCTGAATATATATTCCTATCGATAATTTTATCCTCTCATAATATTTCTGGAGAAACAATCAACAATTTCATCTTGAGGTTCCCTAAAGCACCGGTAGTGGTGTAGCCGTACGGGATGGCGTGGGTAGATGTGGCAGTTGGGCATCGAATTTGTTGTTATTTAAATAAATTTTTATTACTGAAATATGTATGGAATTGTTAATAATGATGGAAATTTGTTGTATACCACATAATTTTAATGAAATATATTACTTTCATGCCGTTTTTAAGAAATTAAATATATGTGCTTAAAATTATATTGATAGCTATCCTTAAAAACACCAAAGCGAACAAGACAATAGCATTTTTAAGATATGATATTAATTCCGTTAGAAAGCTGAGAATTTATCATATCGAATCTTATATGCTTAACTAATATTGTTGCAAAGTACGCAATTATTGATATTTTAGAAAAAGTTGTCGAGTGGGGCATGTGTATACGCGCTGAATTCGCCGATATCGAACGTACACGCAGGCGATGTTTTATGACATGGATACCGGGCTATTCAGATACTTAGTACTATTATCATTTATTTTTTTCTAAAACTTATACTAAAACATATAAAGTAAATGAGTATACATACATATATTTATTAATAATAGTTTTTAAGGGGGGCAACTCCTTTCGAAACGAAAAAATGATGGGTTTTTTAAGAATATTTTTCGAAGAGACAAAAACATTTATTATTTCCAAAATTTTAATATTATGTTTACATACTATTAATATACTTCAAGTGAATTTTTATTAAGAAAACAAACAAAATGGCGGAGCTATGCGGTGCTGTAGTTCGCAACGTGACGAGCCAACTTGTAATTGGCGTAATCTCTTCAAATTTTTTGGGTAATCTGAAACAAAAAAAAAGAAACAGTTTTCGATTAGTAGTGTAATTTCGTTCTATGCTTATCTACAAATGCATAAAAAATTACAAAATTGTAAATTCGACATCTTTTTTTAAAAATAGTATAATTTTTCACCGTTTTTTTGTTATATTTTTGTTTAAAAAATTACTTTTTTTAATAAGAAACATTTAAACCCTTAGGTATAAATAGACAGCAATACTATAAAGTAACTTTGTAAAAAGTTTGAGCAATTTCTGTCATTTAGTTTTTAAATGAAAACTTACGCCAATTCAAAAAATGTAGTTTTTAGAAAAACGCGTTTAAAGTTTTTACACATGAAAACTACTGATTTTAATGACTTACCGATTAATCTGCTATCCCTGGCGCATACAATATTCCTTCAGCTTCATCAAATAAGGCATTTTCTTGAAGACCTTGTTGCTTTCGAGCTAGTCGGGCTTCTTTCGACACATTGCTGCGCCGGTTCTGCCGAGCTATCCGGTCACGGATAGAATAACAGCTATCCGGTCTAATAGCTATCCGGTCCCGGATAACATTTTCAGCAAATATTTTGCATTGAGTCCCAATTTGAATGTCCAAATTATTCATGATCTTTAAAATGGAACGGTATCCCTCGTGGAATATACTTGCAGCAATAAAAGCAGCAATTTCTTTAATTTTAAACCCAGAATGCAGATGTTTTGGAGTCATTAGCCAAACGGTCGAATTAAAATTCTCATTAGCATTCTGTGTGTGACCACCTAAACATCTTGTAAGTAAATCGTCTCTTGATAGATCTTCATAAATTGGAAGAAGATGTTCTTTTAAAGATTGATTAAGTAGTGGAGAAAGATCTACAAGTGACGGATCTTCTCCTCGAGCAATAGCCTTTTGCCACTTGCACCAGCTCTCGGCTCCAGAAGGACAACTGTCGTGATCTGGATTTTCTTTTGACGAAAAAACATGTTTAAATGTTGCCATTATATCATTTTTCATGTCTTCGACACTATTTACATTTCTGCGGATTGCTAATCCGTAGTATGATGTAAGATTTTTTATAATTTTGTCGGTTAATTTTCCTCGGCCACCAAGCTTTTTTCTTTTTTGGTATTATGAAGTCTAGAGCCCATTCGCTTTTCTACATGGCCGACGCACTCACTTTTTACAACTGAAAATTCATCACCATACGGGTTTAAATCTAAAATCGCCTTAAAAGTTTTTACATCACCATCTCCTATATAATTTAAATATTTAACTCCATATTTCTCTACAGATCTCGAGAACATTTCTTTTACGGCATCCCCTTCCATTTTGCCCGCAGAACCTTAATCGTTTTTTGCGCACTCTTCCTCGTGTTCCTCGTACCCTTCACGATATTCATCAGTGTGAGTCTTGTTTTTCCAAAATATGCACCCTTGGCAATAGCTACTTTTCACTACTAAATCAAGCACTTCACCAGAGTAATATCCTATGAGTGTCGTAACTCGATACAACGACTTGAAACCACGCTTTTTCCAAGATCCATCACCCGAAACTTTAAAATTTAGAAGCGACCTTTCATGATCTGCATTTTTTCTTTTTTCTTCTTCGACTGCTTTTTTACAAATAAAATCGAACATTACGTTTGCAGCAGAATTAATATGCTCAACGATTTTAGTGTAACTGCTATTACTCAAACCAATACAAATGTCCACAAGATTGCAGAACATATTTACTCCACTTCTACCGATGCCCAATAATCTCATAATAAGAACTATTCGACGATTTATTTCGTAACCACTATGAATAAATGGACCTGAATTCACTTCTCTACGACCGCACCGACAGGTTACGACAATTTTAAATCCGAGGCCTCGATGGCCGCCATCGTTAAATGTCACTGCTTGTTTACAATTTCGACGAAGTAACATTTCAGACAAAGCTAGAAAAACAGTTGCAATTCAATAATTCGGTATGAATGCATCAGATTAGTGCGAATATCTTCGATGTCTGCAGTGAGAAGTTTGCATTCGAACTGGTTTCTGGTCTCTCCTCGTCCGCAACCGTAAATTGGTTGTCGTGAAGACGTTTTTTTCCAGAATTTGATGCTCGGGAAGTGCTGCTTTTCTCTCCTTTTGAATAACTTGACATTTTGGCTCCGAAAATTCAACTGTATGCACCGAAAGTTCGATCGAGACTGACTGAGTAACTGTCATAGCGTTTATTTTCTATAATTCGGTATACTTTTATATATCTGCTCTGTAACGGTCTTTTCACTCGAAACATCTGCTCCAATACAATTAAAGGTAGGACCGACTTACACAAAAGGGATTATGAAAGAGGCGTTGACCTGCCTCTAGCGCTCCGAATACCTGCGACGTACGGGCGGTGCGCTCTGAAATCACGCTCGTAGACTATAGCTCTGATAGGATTTTAAATTTCACTTTGAAACTTTTGCACGATATTCTTGAAGGAATAATCTAATTTTTAATGTAAAAAAAATTCGATTTTTTGATAATTGTAAAGGAGTTGCCCCTCTTAATCCTGTATATGCATAAAATAGTTTAAATAATAGTAAACATTTAAAGCACAGGGCCCCCTTTACTTGATTGATTGCATACGACATTGAGCGTAGTTGGCTGCTCCATCTTTGTCAAAACGCAGTAACTGTATTTCTGTCTATTTTGCCGACAACTATAGTTATTTATTGGATATATGGTTACACTGTGAAAGCAATTTACTCTTTTTGCTTTCTCAAAATATGTGGTATGTAAAGCGATAAAACAAATTTTATTTGATTCATTATTTTATTCTACAAGTGGGAAAAGTCGAATTAGATGCTCAACAAGTACATACAATTCACAATAAATTTTTTCTTTGTAAGATGTGAAAAACACTAAACTGCGTGCTGCAGACGATTCGTAAGACAAAACTTTTTGAATTGTTTTTTCCTAATTTAGAAAAATAGATTAATTCACTTGTAGAATAATATGAAGAATTTTTTAAAACGTTTTTTCTCTCTAAATAATGTGAAATGACGACAAAAACCGAAAAAGTAAATTTGTTTCTGTTTTAGTAGTTCATCGTAGCGCTGCGAACGCCGTAAGGAGCAATCTTAAGAGTGCTTGATACCTTTGAAGGAAGTCCGAATCGATCGCAACGACTACTAGAGAAATTAAATGCGGTAGTTTGCAGAACTAAATAGAATGTTCTACACGATCGACTTGTCAGGGACGTAGCCTATTATTATTTTTGAGAAGTGGAGCCCTTATAATATATATATATATATATATATATATATATATATATATATATATATATATATTATAACTTTGCTGAGATTTGCGAGATATTCTCTAATCCTTTCGAAACGTCGAGAAGTCCGAAGCCCTGAACGTTTCTGTTGAGTAACTTATAGGTTGCATCTATCGGCGTACTTTGGCTGTTCAACACATAGAGAGAGAGAGAGAGAGATAGAGAGAGAGAGAGAGAGAGAGAGAGAGAGAGAGAGAGAGAGAGAGAGAGAGAGAGAGAGATGCTGGTACGACGTCCTGGAGATTTTCCGAGATTACTGCCTGGCGGACTGGTACTGACTTCTTGACTGACTGCTTCTGATATTGATACTGCTTCTGATTTTTTCTGGAAAAATCAGGGCTTTATATACCCGATTTTTCGATCACTATCCGCAATCCCTCTCTATGCTCCTCGTTTTTATGGCTTATTTTATTACTTTATTTATTTTTCTTATTTCTAGCCTTAATATTAATGTAATTTTATAATTTTTATGCCAACTTTTCATTGTATTTATAATATGGTTTAATTGTTAAAAATAGTGATTTTACCGCAAATTAAAAATTAAAAATTGTAAACTAGCGCATCGCTAATGTACATATTGCGCTACCTAAAAGGCCTTCGTCGGAAAAACATACGCTTCTGACGTATAAACTTGGACAAGTCAAACGCCTTATTTCGGCAGGTATTACGAAGTTGTTTTCTCGTCCAAATAGGATGATGACATATTGCATGATATTTAGTGATTTTAGTTTAGACTTATTTTCTCGATTTTACTTTATTCTACAAAAACTTAATATATATTTATTATTGTTCGTACTTATATATATATATATATATATATAATATATATATATATATATATATATATGTATATGTAAATATATTTACTTTAATGTTTATATATTGGTTATATACTTTTATAGTATATATATTTTTATATATTTCTTAAAATTAATGTTATTTTACTATAACTATTTAGCTCGATGTTACAATATACATAAAAAACATATTTTTAATAAAATTTGTAAATTTTAAAAAAATATATTTTTTATGCTATATATTTTTATGCAAGCAGCATTTCTTGATAAAAATTTAATGAAATGTAACATCCGAATTCAGTATTGATTCGGGGTGCGTCGGGGTCTAAACTCCTTTTCCTTCTGAATCCCATCTAGCACTCTCTCAAAAGCCTCAACTAGCTATAAAGGTATGAGGAGGGTTCGAAGGTGTATAGCTATAGAATACGCTGCTTACTTCAAGTTAAAGTTTATTTCTATCTAATCGGTAGTCTACAAATTCGGTAGTCTTTACATCCGGTAGCATATTCGCCAGATAGCCTATAGTCCGGTAGCCTATACATGAGGTAGCCCTCTAATAATACCTGCTTTCATGCCTCGCCGTCGGGCTCGAGTCTCGCGCACCGTTCGTTCTCGCCTCCTAAATCTACGCCCCTATATCGTACTTAAAGCTGATAAAAAGAAGTAAAGGAAGTCTACGTGACACCCGTTGACGACCGCGGCAAGTCGTTCGAGACCGCCGATTGACCGGGACACATCAGCCCCTAGCGTTAGGAAACTGCCCGGGCAGCGCGCCGGCCCAGCCCCACGGGATTTGCCCGTTATACTTTCTCAGGTAGTCCAGACCTGGTGATGCCCGTTTCCGTATGTCCAGAATGAGCGCACGTAACCCGATCGCCATCTATCCTAAAATTTCTACAACCGTAGAGTGTATTTCGGCGTCGATCTCCCGCACTGATCGCATCGATAAGCCTAATCAATAAACTTCAGATTGAAGGACAGTACCTCTTAAATATTCTCATTTAGGTACGCAACACGACAATAAATGCGAACGGTGTTTATTAATAATCTTACTCGCCCCGCACGGCACCTATGAACGCTTAATTAATAAAACGTACCTCTGTGTGATCTCTTCATCTTAGAGCTCGGCGTCTTTTGTTTACACCGCGGTGGAAGTTCTTCTCTCTGCTTTGCTCCCTTTCTTCGCAGGCCCAGCGCCGGCGGTCTTGCCTACTGCATGTTTACATTTAGCGCGTCTGATCGATGCTTTTCGCAGAAATTCATCGTCTTCTGTACTCGGCTTCTCAATTCTTCCGGAATATATTCGAGTATTTATTATATGATATTAAAAATTTTATTTTATTGGTCGAGACTCAAGACCTTAACTCTTTGGAGACTTATCTCGCGCTATACTATTAACGTCTGTTTTGCCACGTTATAATATATGCATATATAGCACTTTCATCCGAAGGCCTATACGACACAAATATAATGCATTTAATAAACTTAGTATGTTGGAGCAGAGTGTAAAAGCAATAAAACCAGTTGTAATAAACATCTTTGTTTTCTATCTCACTCGGACGTATGTAGGACGTATGACGTACTGTAGGTAATAGATGATACTTAGATAAAAGAGACTATGGAGGATAGAGAGGAGTGAAAACTCCGCTAAAATCGTATCAAATTACCCGGCAGGACTTCGGGACAGAATTGGCTGCAAGGCTGCGACAGCGTTTGAGGTTGCTCGTTCAAATGCATGTATTTGAAGAAAAGAGAATGTGGTATACCGTGAACGTTGAGAGAAAGTTAAATCTCTGATACTACGTCTGCTTCTTTGCTTCCCCTTACTCACTTTGGCGTTTACTTTCTCTCTTTGTTGTACATAGAACCATCGAGGAACTTCCAAGATAGCGACGTCTACCAGATAAATCTGAACTATCAATTTTTGATAAACTTTTCCCATATATAGCGATCGGAATTTCCACTCCTCCATATATGGAACGCTGTATATTATGTGCGTATATATTCATGATTGCGAACTTGCACGCTTGATGTTCTTTTGAAACATAAAATCTTTTTTATACATTATAAAACTACAGTAAAATGCATAATGTAAAATATGCATAATATGAAATACTTAGTTGTATCGCCTAATTTTTTTTTACAATTATTTACGTAAAATATGAATTTGAAATATTATAATAAACAACAGGGTTCAATTTATTTCGATAATACATATACGTTACTCATTACTGCTGGTTGTGACATCTTTTTTATCTACAGAAATAGTGATTATAAGCTGCAGGGAATTTCGTGCATTATAAATTTACTTCAACGTCTCATTTTTTTATACAGTACCTAGAACGGTAAAACAATTTTGATTTGATTTAATATTTGGTCCTACATGTGACGACATTCGAATTATGTATGTAAACGACGCCTAAAATTTATAATATTTATTTTCTTTAGAAACACTAGCAGCATGTGGAGCAGAACACAAAGTTGCATGAATTTCCTTCATTTTTTTAACCTACTTAGAGAAATGTTATCTAAGAAAGGTTCGCTACTTGTAACATGTCTAAAGATTTATACAACTTTTTTTAGCTTTGTACAATCAAAATTGTGGGAATGAGACGTTGAAGTAAATTTACTTACGTTCTGATAGTTAAGCGTGGCGCTTCGATCGAGATATGCAGCACTCATAATAATATTACAATTTAAGAAAGCTCCTCACCAACGAAAATAGATAGAGATAAAAACATGAAGCCCATACAAAAAGTGTTACAACCCCGGGGTAGGTAACCCCGACATATAGGCACAATCATTTCGAACCACGATGGTAATAGTTGTTTGCACACCACCAGTCCCTGTTTTACCACTTCATGTATACATGCAGGCGAGCGTACGCTTGGATAGCGCTGTTATCTGGGATATAACCGCGTGTGCCAAGCATGCGCGCGCCTGCATGATTTGCCGCTCATTTGCGTTGTAATTGCGTAAATGTATTGACAAGCAACAGAATTTGAATTTGTAAGATTATGGGAAGGAAGAAATAACTAAATGAATAATTATGTATAAGACAAGGAAAGTGATCTTTATTATAAGTTCTCTAAGTACGTCTAATCTATACAACTGATCGAACGGTAATAAGGACTGCGAGGACCGCCTTAAATACATATCGAACTATAGTTAGCCTGGATACCAGAGCGTAAGTTTCTCGCATATCGTAATTTTTACTATCTTTGAAACCTTTAATCACCAATTTAGCCTTAAATAACATTTTGCCTGCATTTCTTTGCGCTTAAACACCCATTTTGAATCTCACACATTAGGTCTACTATTACATTTATACATTTTGTCCATTGTAGTTTCGATGAATACTCCTTTTTCTAGCATTGAATTTAATTCTGAATCTATAGCTTTTTCCCAATTCAGGCCGTCAAACGAATTTACGGTTGTACAGGCACGGACAGAGTGTATCCCATAGCATTATATCCCACTAGAAAACCTCTGATGTCTGTAACACCGGATTTATTATTCCCAACTCTACGTTTACGAAAAATGGCAACACACCCTAATCATTTCTACCGATGTGTTTCGATCTTGAAGTCTCTGGCTAGTGTTTGTAGCGGTATGTTAAAATCTAACGCTTTGTGTGGAAATCTGTTATATATGTATACTGCTGTTTTGACAACCAGATTCCAGCAATTTGCAGGTAATTCGGAGTCAAGCATCATTGTGCTTACCTTATTCTCACAGGTTCTGTTGAAGCTTTCAGCTACTCCATTATGCTGAGGAGTGTCAGGGCAACCTAGTTGCAACTCAGCTCCCAGCTGATTCAGTAAAGGTACTGTGTCTCAGCCTGTGAACTCAGTGCCTTTGTCGCATCGCAAGAAACATACCTTTTCATCTCTACCTATGACAGTCTTAAAACTACTGATACTTTCTCTAAATATGTGGGGGTGGCATTTTTATGTTTGAACGGATGAGCTATGGCAGCTCTCGAATAGTCGTCTATCTTCACTAGAACCAACTTGTAACCTTTAGAATGAGCAGCCGATGATATCAGTCCCACAGTATCGGCATGTATAATTTTTAAAGGTTTATCTACTTTTTGTCTAATGGTCTTAAACGGTAGTCTCGTGCTTTTAGCCATGAGGCAAGCCTCGCATTCTACTATTTCGCTCATGTCGTTTGAACTAATTTCTATTCTTGAATTTAAATTGCGTTTGACAAATTCTGTTACGTATTTCCCTGACGGGTGTCCTAATCTATAATGTCGTAGCACGGCTTTACTAACTTTAATTTTGTCTGTATCCCTCTTTATACTAAATAAGTCTTGCAGCTGTGATACTGTCAAAACAGAGCTACCTATTGACGAGTGCACCTTTCGGTCGTTCGCAGTCACCAAAAGATCTGAATCCCTTCCAGTGTCTGCTGGTGCACTCGATTCATTGATAGAATCATTATTCTTAATGTATTCTTCTTGGTATACTTTATATATGATATCCACTGCGCTACTCTTGCTTTTAGATAAATATCTATGTTCGTTCTGTTTAGTTTCAGCTATATGTACAGCATTTGTATTACTACGCGGTTTTATTTTAATAACCCAAAAGGGTGATTCGTAACTTACTGTGATTATTGATTTTCTAACTACTGGATCAATTCCTGGAATATTCCTAAATATAATACGCTGCTCAAATCAACCTTATCTGCCGAGATTGTTGTCGCACAAATATCTCGTATTCCAGTTACATCTAAATTGGCTCGTTTATTCACGCACCTAATTTGGTCCGAAAAACTCTTATCTAATTTCTTGAAAGCTACTTCGCAGTTACATAGGTTCTCAGTTGCTCCTGAATCGGCTATGAATTTTAATACATGATTTTGCCTGAATTTATGTAAATCATCTTTTGAAAAATAGTCTCGATAAGTTTTGTATTGTTTTTTACCGTTTGGTTGACATTATGCTCCTTCTGTGCTTAAACCAAAGGGCTTATCTCCTTCTTTGGGTTTTGGAGAAAATTTGTTTCGCTTGGGCACGAATTTTGGTTTCGCCCACTTTCTTTTCTTACCATTAGACTCGTCACGTTCTCTTTTGCCTTTACAGGCTCTGTCAATGTGATTGCCCGCTTTTCTCCATTTACAGCAGAAAATCTTCCTTCGATTCTGGCATTTGAACTTACATGTCCGTTCGCTCCGCAATCAAAACATATCTTCCCATCGTCTCGTCACCCGCTGCGGGCGGCCAGTCACCCTCGAACGAACCTCGAGAACGGTTGTCTGCCCCAAACGCTCAACGAGTTGACCGGGAGCTCTCTAGCTGGATTTGCAGCCTCAACCTGTAATATAAGTTCTTTTAATTTGTCGAATTGCATCTCTACTCCCGTTGTGCAGTCGAACAGACAGTCCGCGAGCACAGTTTCGGGGAGCGTACCTAATACAGCATTATAAAAGATATCTCGTTTGTCGTCGTCAGTGAGTTTACAAGATCGCGGCGCACTTTCAAAATCTCTGATTTTATCCTCAAATTTGATCCCAAAGTTCGCGGCATGTTCGCGTGATGGTATATATTTTAAGCGATACAATTCTTTTTTCGCGGATACTCGCGTTGTTCTACATTCTAGTCGTTTGTATTCTCTAAGTTTTTCAATAATCTTTTTTGGTGATTTAATTTGAACGATTTTCATATAATATTTTATGTCAATATAATTAATCATTATTTTTCGCGTTCTATGTTATCGTCCGTAATTTTGTTTTTAGTTTTAATTTTTTAATTTTCGACAATTCCGATGATTCTAGACTCATTTCGTAATCTAGCCTTTTAGTTTTCGGTTCTGTCATCAAAAGGTTGTTAAATATTTGAAAATGAGTTTCTGTTGTCAGTCTGTATTTCCGTATGCTGCTACCGTCCTTGGATAGTACGTGTTGTAATCTTTCTGTCAATAAATCAATTTTATTTCCATGCTTTGCATCATGCAATTTCTTTTCGACCAAATTGTTAACAGTTTGTTCAATCAATTTCTCAATCGACGAATTTTCGTCATCTCTTTCTATCAATTGATCGGTTATACACGTCTCGCTTATTTTATTTTCATTTCTCTTTTTGCATCGCACATTCTCTTTTTCTTTATCTAAATTTTCTTTAAATTTAAGTGAAGAAGTTTAGAAAGAAAATTGGAGGGAAAAATAAATGAAAGGAGAGAGAGGGAGGTATAGGTATATTATAATAATATATGTTAGAATATAGAAAAATTAGAAAAATATAAAATAGTTTAATATAGTTTTACTAAAGTTCAAGAACGGTTATCGTGTGGTTAAAATCAAAAAAATGGCAAGGTACCTGTGCTAGGATATTTTTTTTTAGTATAGAAGTATAGAAATTGTTAGAAATTCAAATATTAACATTGTTCAACCGACCGGTAGTCTTTTTGACGAAAACTCAGAAGAGTTTTCATCGTGAACAGAGAGTTTCAAGACCAAGTTTCTTGTTCAATGTTGGGTAGAAAATTTTCGGCGTTATTTAATAAGTTTGGTGAATCTTCTTAATATTTATTCATTTAGAATTCGTTGAATAATAATTTTTATTAGTTTTATTCAGTATAGAGCGATTTGCATAACAACCTAAATATTGTGTATATTTAGTTTAGCGAATTAAAGTGTGAGATAGATAGAGAGATATTAACATAGAATAGTAGTTATAAGAACAACAAGCGCACGCAGCTTTCGATAGTAGTTCTTCTTGCTCTTCGGAAGGCGGCGATCTTCTTGCTAACACACCGTTACAATGTGTGTGTGTGTGTGTGCGTGTGCGTGTGCGTGTGTGTGTGTGCGTATGCGTGTGCGCGCGCGTGTGTGTGAAATATATCAAAAGTGGGATGATAAATATAATTGTTTAATGGAAGAAGTGAAGTCCATCAAAATACATCCAGCGCACGTGCATTGTATTAACCTCTATTGCATAAAAATTTTGAATTATTTCTCCTGCATATATTCAACAATAAGCTGAAGATTTTTGCTAGTTCGTCAAGTAACTTGCTCTTACGTATTGCCAGCAATAATTCGACTTTGTTGCCTCGCAATGCCCTTGCGCAAATTTGACGCAGTTGAGCGGCAAAACACGTAGGCGTGCGTACGCTTGGCACGTACTGTTATCTGGATAGTTATGTGTAAAAAAAACTATTACCATCATGATTGGAAACAATTGTTCCATCTATATATCAGGGTAGTAACTTAGCATTGCGGATTGACTTTTTCGCGGCGTTGCCGAAGTAATCTCAGGTATTCTTTTCGAATTTTGGTTTATTCTTCAAGGTTATCGATCTCCTGGGAAGTAACGGGGCCGACCTGCTTCGGGGGGAACGGACGAGCAGTCGGCGCTTGGTCGCTCAGGTTGTGCTACTCCCTGGTAATAGTTAAATAGCAAGCACGTACAAAAGCGAATGTGCAATATTCTTGCAACCGCGTAAGTTACCGTTCTCATACTGTATGGAACTCAGACTCGCGTACGCACTCTTAACCAGGAGTCAGAGGCAATGTTTGTCTTGGAGTCGCTCATTCAGTTGCTTGGTCTAACAACAAATTGCATTCGACCTAATCTAAGTTGGAAGTCTGCGAAGTAGATGTAATCAAGCATGCAACTTCCTGTACCATGCAATTACATACTAATGGGAACTTCAACATCGAAATTTCTGCGTTTGTATTTCTGCGGCTCATATTGGAATTACTTTTACTTGCTAATTCGAAATTTCATCTGTCTATCGAGTTGCTCTCTTATAGATATTTGTGTTTACGGTCAGCTGTAGACGATAGTTTAGCGATGGACACTTTTTGAAATAATGTATTTTTTACGGTGCAAAGCAAAATTATTTCTACCTGTGTGATAATCACATACCGAATAGATTATTATCGATTTCATCGTGAACTTAATAAAATTAAACATACATCGCCAAATTACACCCGATGAGTATGCAGATTAAATACCAGCATAGGTTATTGTAGATTACATTGATTCTGTACTTTCAAATTTTATTTCTATGAACGAAATCATAATATAAGTGGACGATAATTTGTATAGCGACCAATAATTAGAAAAAACACCCTCTAAGAACACTTATAACTTGAATTCACTCCCGACATAGTATTATAAGAATCACAAATTAAAATTTAATTATTTACAATGTTTATATAATTAAAAATTATTTTTAAATTTTTAGGGGTATGATATGGAAGATGCTATGATAATTAATAAAGCATCGTATGAAAGAGGTTTTGCTCACGGTATGATATACAAGTCAGAATTTATTGAATTAGAAGATTCAACAGATTATTTTGCTAAAGATCCCCTAGATTCTAGATTAACTGATAAACTAGATAACGATGGTTTACCAAATCCTGGTACATTAATACAATATAACGATCCTTATTATTGGTAATTATATTTATTTATTTTTTTAATAAATATCAATTTATAACATAAATATTTTTTCATTCAGAGTACATTATTGATGAAAATATTCACTCGGTCATATTTGATTAATTATATCCAGGAATTATAAATTGTTATTTAAATTAAGAAAGATTTTTATCCGTTTCATAGTCTTTATACAATAATGTACTATACTAATATAACGACAGTCAGACTGTCTTTACTTATAATCACCCCCGTATAATCTGAATCGAAATTACTACTAAACTACAAAATAAAAATTAAATTACATTAAAAATTAAAAAATAAAAATATAATAATCTATATTGTATGTCAGTAAACGATAACCTGATTGCACATACAACCTTAAATTTAAATTCACCTTTAATGTCCGACGTTCTGAACCGCTCTGGTTCATCTTCAAGAACTAAACGAAACAGCTTAGGCATATACCAGCCTATAAACTTGAAATCGTAGATTTCGAACTGGGCAATGTCGCGAGACGTAAGTTCTCTCCCTCCTTTACATTTAGTATCAAACATGTTTTTACAAAATTTAAGGGGTTACCTCGGAGCAGGGCTTGCAACTTGCAGATAAACAAAATTGTAAAATCCATTACAAAACACAAAAACTATCTTCAACTATTTCTTAATCTTTTGTATCTACACAGATAGACATACATGAGCGTGTTATACAAACACATACATACACATACATATACAGAGAGAGAGACAGAGAGAGAGAGGCTTATATAGAGACCACGTATTCTGAGAACAGAGTTGAAGTCTAAAGCAGAGTGAGAGCAATACAGAATCGTGTTGTCTCTCTCTTACAAGCGAGGAAGTGGCGAGAAAAAGAAAGTAGGGGTCAATAGCAGTAGAAATATGCTCAACAGATATAAACGTTTCTTATACGCTCTACATCATTGTTATTGTTGGGCTGCCTCCCTACTCTTTCTCCGGAACAAGAAAGAAAGAACAACTCCCGGCCGTTCTCTATCCTTCAATATGGACTTCACAGCATTCGCTTAAGTGCGTAGGCTAATATATATCTATGAGTCGACATCGGCTCCTTAGAATATTAGAGGAGCCAAACTTACGGCGCGGTTACTTACTTTGGTCAATCGTTCTGCGGAACTATTGGGTGTACAAATAAGTTTCCGCCGTTTTCTTTATAAAGAAATAAGAATTTATTGTAAAAAAAGATACTAATAATGTCATTCAAAAGATTGCCCATCACTTTCTATTACTTTTGACCATTTTTCGGGCAGCAAGTGGATACCTAGTCTAAAAAAATGCTCGTCTTTTGAGGCGATCCACGAATTGACTCATTTCTTCCATTCCTTGTAAGGAGTGAAGTGCTGCACAGACAGCTCATGAGTCATCGACCGGAATAGGCGGTAGTCTGAAAGAGCAATGTCTTTTGAATACAGCGGGTGAGATAGGACGTCCCAATTCAATGCTTCTAACGTTTCCTTTACGATTTTTGCAACATGTGGCCGAGCGTTGTCATGCTGAAAAATGACTTTATCATGCCTTTTGGCATATTGTGGGCATTTAATCTTTAATGCTCGGCTCAATTGCATCAGCTGTTGTTGGTAACGTTTCCCGGTAACGGTTTGATTGTGTTGAAGTAGTTCGTAATAAATTACTCCAAGCTGATCCCACCAAATGCACAGCATTAGCTTCTTGCCATGAACGTTTGGCTTGGTCATCGAAGTAGAGGCATGCCCGGGCTTACTCCATGGCTTCGTACACTTTGGGTTATCGTAGTGAATCCACTCCTCATTTCCCGTCACGATTCAATGCAGAAATCCTTTGATATTTTGCCTTATGAGCAATTGTTCGCAAGCGAATAAGCGACACTCGACGCCTCTTAGCTTCAATTCGTGAGAAACCCAATTCCCTTACTTCTGGACCATACCCAGGGCTTGGAGACGTTGTCAAATAGCTTGCTGAGTGACTTCTAACTCTTGTGCAAGTTCTTCTTGCGTTTGGCATGGATCTTCCTCCAGTAAAGCTTCCAATTCTGTGTCACCATACACTCTGGGCTTTCCACTGCGTGTTTTGTTCTCGATGTCAAAATCACCACATTTAAATTTTTGAAACTACGCCCGACACTTCTCTCACTCAAATTAACTTCACCATATGATTCTATAACCAGTCACCCCTGTAGACTAATCTGAAAATAAAATATTAGCTGAAAAAATTTTGTTAATAAAGCGCAATGTAACTGTCCTCAACACCCTTACCTAATTGAAGATCCAGTCCAACGTTTCGAGCTCGCTGCGGCTCCTCATCAGGGACTAAACTAAACCTTATATTCTAATCTATATATACCTTATCCCCACTACAAAATTTAGTAAATTAAATCTAAATTCACCCTCTACACAAATTGGTCAAAACCAACAATTTAATAAGGAATGATAAATATTGTCTAATTTACTAGACTATAACATTAAATTCACATTATTCCGATTCCTGGAAATGTGAATACTTTCAAGACTCTCGCTTTTATACTTATTATTAATACCATGTTTCAAAATATCCACATTCACAAAATCAAAAGAATAAAAAAACTTTAAACAATGCTCTTTTAAACCGGAAGTAATATGTGAGCTACGTAAACTATATTTATGTTCATAAATTCTCTTTTTTAAATATCTACCTGTTTGTCCAATATAGTATTTATCACAATCCATGCAATTAATCTTGTAAACAACTCCTGATTTTAAGCATAAATCATCCCTATCTTTGCAATTATTAAACAACTTACTTAAATTATTGCTATTTTTAAAGAAAATTTGAATGTTATATTTCCGAAAATTTCTTTTAATTCTTTCAGATAATTCTCTAACATATGGTGAGACAATAATTTTGCCTCTGTTAATATCAACTCGTGCATTATGTCTATTTTCGGTATTATAAATCTCAAACAATCTCAGCAATTAATCTATTAATAAATTCAATTGGATAACCATTATTAATGAAAGTTTCTCTTACTATCTGTAAATTATTTTGTCTAAAATCTTTATGTGACAATTTTATTGCTTTGTCAATGACACCCTCCAGTACTCCAATTTTGTTTCCGAATTGGTGTTGTGAATTAAAATCTAAAAACCTACCTGACCAAGTTGGCTTTCTGTACCAATTATGTTTCACCTAATTATTACTACATCTAATGACATTAATGTCCAGAAAACTCAACTGATTATTAACCTCAACCTCTCTTGTAAATTTAATTCTGTCATGCACAAAATTAAAAACATCCATCATTTCATCCACAAAAACTTTTGGAATAATTGTAGAGATATTATCAAAATATCTCTTAAATATCAATGATATTTAACCAATGGTTCAAAAAGCAATTTTGACAAATTCATTGTAGAAAGATTGTTTGATCGTTATAATACCGAAAATAGACATAATGTAAGATTTGAAGATAATAGGGGCAAAATTATTGTTTTACTATCTGTTAGAGGATTTTCGGAAAGAATTAATAGAAATTTTCGGAAAGATAACTGTTGGAATTAGCGTTATGCGCAGCGTCCTCGTGGCGCGATGCTTGTTGAGTACATACATGTGTGTGTATTGACGCGCCGCTCGGCCGCCCTTTGCAGCCTCACGACGCGCTCAGTTCGTTCTATAGTCTTACACTAACTAGACGTGCTTTGCTAGACCTGTTCATTATCCTTTGTATTCGCTAGATCAGTTAATCGTACATTAAAGATTTGTTTACTAGAAGCTTATATAACTCTGCTTTTATTTATCCTTCCTTAAATCCATCAATAACATTCAAATTTTCTTTAAAAATAGTAATAATGTAGGTAAGTTATTTAATAAAAGCAAAGGATAGCATGATTTATGTTTAAAATCTGGAATTTGTTTGCTTACTATTTGCTCACAATAAGAAAGAAAAAAAAAAGAAGAAAAAAAAATATAAAACATTTTATTATGAAATTTTATTGTGTGCAAATGTAAAATCGTACAGACCAGCTAGTAAGGAGCGGCAGCTGCGTCCCTGAAAAACATATGGGAAACACGACGTTCATTATAGTACGTCATGTCGGAGCTGCAGCTGGCATTTATAATATGTCGTTAGAAGATAATTTGGAAATAGGCGAGGGTGTAAAGTTTTCACCTTAACGAGAAGAAGGCCCAAATGGTATGGTTATGGTCGAGCCCGGCCTCCGTTCAGGTAGATGATTCGAGAACCGGCGCGTGGGCGGCCCTCTTTTGTAGAGTTCGACCTGAGTGACCCTCCGGGAGAGGGGAAACAGATTGAGACCGTCTCGGAGAGAATTAACGCTTGCAATCAGAAACAAGGCAGTCTCGATAAAACGCTTGAAGGATGCTCATCTGTTCTCGTCGAGGTGTAAAGTCCTTCTAGCATTCGAGTGTTCTCGCGTTGAGTGCAAAACGCTCTATTTGTGTGGCGGTTGTATTTCGGTCGCGTTGTTTGAAATTATTGCGCGAATTGTGTTGTGTAGCGAAAGGAGAATCGCTGTGTTTGGTGTTGGCGTGCGTAAGCGTGTACGTGCTTAATCGGCGCGGGTGACAACGGACCAGACACGCAAGAGCGCTGTCTGTGTTGAGCACATACGAGCTCTGGGTGGGCACCCCGGCGACAATCCTCCTCCTCGAGAGCTGTCCTGACGCGCACGGGGCGTGGGCTGCTCCCGTGTCCAAGACGTTGGAGCACTGTGCTGCGTGAATCGGGTGCCCGCTCCCGTACAAGTCTTGCTGCGAATATAGCGGCAAGGTTTGGTCACCGTCGACACAGAGGTCGACCTTACTATATGTGTGTGTGCGTGACATAGTGTAAGTACTAGTACTAGTACTAAGTGTGTGTGTGTGTGTGTGTGTGTGTGTGTGTGTGTGTGTGTGTGTGTGTGTGTGTGTGTGTGTGTGTGTGTGTGTGTGTGTGTGTGTGCGCGCACGCGCGTTCGTGAAATATTATAACATTATATTAATAATTGCATGTGTGCGTATGTGTTCTTTTCTTGTATTTATATTCTCTCATCTTGTACACTCTTGTTCAGTAGCTCTCTGTCAGTATTGTTAAGTAAAATTTATAGTTTAACTGAAAATAAATTTAAACGCTTGATTTGGCTTTTCCCCTTAATTCGAAGGGGTTTTTACGCCAAATCAAGTAGCTATTAAGATACCGCGAACGTATGCTCTTTTTATTTTTCTATCCTGTCCACTCGTTCCTATCGACTGAACCCTGACTTTCTCTATATACATGTGATCAGAAAAAACAGAATTGTTTACAAAATTAATTATATGGACTGTAATGAATGTTACATTAGACAAGCAATTAGATATTTAAAAAAGAGAATTTATGAACATAGATATAGTTCATGTAGTTCACATATTACTTCTGGTTTAAAAGAACATTGTTTGAAGTTTTCACATTCTTTTGATTTTGTGAATGTGGATATTTGGGAACATGGTATTAATAATAAGTACAAAAGGGAGAGTCTTGAAAATATTCACATTTCAAGGAATCGAAATAATGTGAATTTAATGTTAAAGTGAAGTAAATTAGATAACACTTATTGAATTGATTGGTTTTGAACATTTTGTATAGAGGGGGGATTGTATATTCAAATTACTAAATTTTTAGTTTAGTGGGGATAAGGGTATATATATAATGTTTAGTTTAGTCCCTGATGAGGAGTCGCAGCGAGTTCGAAACGTTGGACAACCTCAGCCTATCTTCAATTGGGTAAAGGTGGTGGAGACAGTCAGATTGCATTTTACTAATAATTTTTTTTTCATTTAATATATTTTTATTTCAGATTAGTCTACGGGGGTGATTTTAAACAAGAACAGTCGAACTGTCATTATAATTTTTAATTAATTATATATTGATTTGCATTAGTATTGATATAAATATATATTGATATTATTATGTATTAGTTTTGATTCATTTAATTAGAGTATAAGACCAATATAAACATTCATTAATTTATCTATATGCAGCTGACACAAGCACAATTAAAGTATAATATTATATTAAAATAAAATATACCATACGCTTATTTGTTGATATACATAATATATGTTCATACAGAAAGTCTGTACATTTCATTATATGTGCTTATTATATAAGTTTATAGACATAAACGAATATATTACTATGCATATGGAACTTCCAATACGAAAGATAGTACCTGTATACGATAAACTTTATTTATTGAATTATTTAATTAGACTTATTAGAACTAAATTACTTATATAATATCGTCATTACTTTATACTGTATTATATTATTATGTTAAACTATATCAAGGAGCCCGCTCGCACTCCGACGGCAAGTATTGGTACTGCAGCCTTCGGACGACCGTACTACGAGAGTGATCCCAGAAGTACCAGCCTGACCTAGAGGTGGCGATAGTTGTTCAAAAAATACCATTGTGTTAGAAAGTACACAATCTAAATGTTCGGCAAAAATAAAGTCGAATTTTTGCGCCGTTTCATAACCATGGATGAAATATGTATCCACCACTTCACACCTAAAATAAAAGAACAATCAAAACAATGGACTCAAAAACGAGAACCGGCTCCAAAGAAGGCAAAGTCCGTTTCATCTGCAGGCAAGGTTATGGCATCGATTTTTTGGGATACGTGTAGGATAATTTTCATTGACTATCTTGAAAAAGGGAAAACTATCCACGGCGAGTATTATGCGAACTTATTGCAACATTCTAGCGAAAAAATCAAGCAAAAACGGACGCATTTGGCTAAGAAGAAACTGTTCTTCCATCAAGACAATGCACCAGCTCACATATCCTTTATTGCAATCGCCAACATTAATGAATTAAAGTTTGAATTGCTACCTCATGCACCCTATTCACCAGATTTAGCTTCGTCGGATTATTTTCTATTCCTAGACTTGAAACAATGGCTCACTGGTCAAAGATTTTCCAACAATGAAGAGGTGATGTCGACAGTTAATGGCTATTGAGAGGGGCTTGGCAATTCTTATTATAAAAAGGGTATCAAACTTATTGAACATCGATGGGAAAAGTGTATAGAGCTGAAAGGAGATTATGTTAAAAAATAAATATATTTTTTTCCAAAACTTTTGAATATTATTTGTTGGGCCAGGTACTTCTGGGACCACCCCCTTCGTGTTCGGACGGTAGAACATGATGTCCAGGTATGTCCGAATGACTTCTACGGTGAGTTTCGTGTTCGGACGGTAGAATATGAAGTCCAGGTGTCTGTCGACAACTTTCACAGGTAGTTTTGTGTTCGGGTGGTAGAATACAATGTCCAGGTGTGTCGGGACGACTTTTACAAGAAGTTTCCTATTCAGACGGTAGAATATGATGTCTAGGTGTCTGTCGACGACTTGTACGAGGAGTTTCGCGTTCGGGCGATAGAATGTGAAGTCCAGGCGTGCCGGGACAACTTTTACGGGGACTTTCGTGTTCGGACGGCAGAATACGATATCCAGGTGTCTGTCGACGACTTCCATGGGTAGTTTTGTGTTTGAATGGTAGAATACGAGGTTCAGGCGTCTGTTGACGGCATCTACGAGGAAATTCGTGTCCGGACGGTAGAATACGATGTCCAGGTGTATCACGACGACTTCTACAAAAAGTCTCGTTTTCGGACGGTAGAACACGATGTTTAGGTATCACGATGTTCAGGTGTAAAAATTGATTTCAAAACTTTCATTTGTTTAAATTAGAAATATTTACAAATAATAAAAAGTATAAGTTGTTGTTTAAGCATCGCACATTTATGTGTAATTGACTACGAAGTTTAATTAGGAAAACCTTTCATTTATATAAATAAATACATTGATTATATTGATAAATGCATTACATTAAATAGAAGTTTCAAATGATAAGGAATTCGAATACACCATACTTGCCTTATTGTATACTACCGTAGAAAGTAATTTTAAAGAGATTGTTATATACTATTTGGTATGTTCAAATAATAAGGTGATTTTTCAAATATCGACGTCTACGTCCGTTCGATTTTGGTGTTTTTTTATTTTGTATTCGTACAGGTGTATCAAGCATATATATTCACGGCTTTAGTTCTATAGTATTAGTTGTTTATTTATGACAGGTATGCAAAAAGTGTTTTGTTTGTTCGGTGATTTTCTGTTACCAAAAATCTGGAGCAAAGAGTTTGTATTAAATTTTGTGTCAAAAATGGAATTCAGTATTTTAAAACTTTTTAAATGTTGACAGTTATATACGATGAGTCTACTTTCATTAAAAGAACGTGTATAAATGGTACAAGCTGTTTTAAGAAGGCCGAGAACATGTCGAAGACGACCCTGGCCCTGGACGTTCTAGTACGTTCACAACAGATGAAAACTTTCGTTCCAAAACTGCTTAATTTTGATATAAAAAAAACTTTGGATGACCATACCTCAAAAAATGTTAATTAAATTTAATAATGATTCTGATTTTCTCAAAAGGGTTATAACTGATGATGAATCATGTAGTTATGACGTCGAAACTAAAGCCCAATCTTCCCAATAGAAGAGCCCAGAATCACCAAGATCGAAGAAAGTATACCAAGTTCGATCAAATGTCAAGGTTTTGCTCACTGTCTTCTTTAATTACCGTGGTATAGTGCATCAGAAATTCTTACTATAAGATCGTACGGTGAATCAGGATTACTGCCTTGAAGTTATGCACCGTTTGCGAGAGGTGATATGCAAAAAACGACCGGAACTTGGGAAAAATAATTCGTCGCTTTGGCATCACGACAATGCACCTGCTCATTCATCGTCGCTTGTGAGAGATAGTTTGTCCAAAACTAACAACGCAGTCATACCTTAGGCTCCATTTCACCAGATTTGGCACCCAGTAATTTTTTTCTTTTTCCAAAATTGAAAAGGAACATGAAAGAATATCGATTTTCAACGGTTAGGGATATAAAAACTGCGTCGCTGAAGGAACTCAAGGCTATACCAAAATAATTATCAGAAGTACTTCGATGATTGGAAAAAGCGCTGGCACAAGTATCTGAGGGGGATTACTTTCAAGTAGTCAACATTAGTATTGATTATTAAATAAATAGATTTAAGGAAACGAAAAAGTTGTCTTGTTATTTGAACTTCGTATTTACTTAAAACACTTTTCTGACTTCATTATGTAAATAATTATTAAATATTTTTATTAACTATATTTATAAATTTTTTAGATGAACAATAATTATATTTTTATATGATTATATATTATATATCGTTATATTATACAGCAATTATAATACCAGCAGAAGACTTAGAATCAACTATAAAAATTGAAAATTACAGGTAATTTCAGAAATATTACCGTTTTTATAATATACATCTGCTGATCAGCATCGTTGCTGATATTGGAAGCATAAATAGAGTGGCGCAAAATAAAAAAAAGTAATAATATGTCAACAATGTGAACAACTAAATAATCACAAAATATGGATTAAATAATCATTAAAGTACTAATATTTCACGATTTTTTTACTTCAACAAAGCTGTACGCCAATAAAAACATCAATTAACAGTGCCAAAGAGAAGAGTGTAAGAATTTCTACACAGAACAGTGGAATGAAGCAAACAAAGCAAAAACCCTTAACCGAAGACGATTTGGTCAATGGGATGACCGACCTTTGAAATGGCGTCGTCCTACAATGATACGGCCTATCATTCAAGGATTAGCAAACCTGAAGAGAATTACTGAGACTTGATAGACGCTTACAAGCGGATTTGATTAACATCATGCGGTAGTGTATTCAAACAAAATGCAAGTCAACGTGTGATTACGTATTCTTCTTGATTACTATTTTGAATGGATTTGAATAGTCTTCATCAGGCGATAAGTAGCTCACTTTCCTATATAGGAAACTACTTCCCGAGAAACAGAAACTGTTTCTCCAAGAATATTCACGTAAAGATCAAATGACAAAAAACACATTAATAAGCTAATAGAGCTCGAGACCGAAGCATAATGCATCTTAAACGCGAAGCGTAATTACAGATCACCGCCCTCTACTGAGAATTGAAGAATACCAGAATTGGGATTTCATATGTTAGAAACATCTCTATATAATATTTTATATAATATTATATATGAATTCATCATTATTGTGATATACTCTCAGTGGCACATATTTTCATAAAAAACTGTAATCCATCTAGTTGGCCGCCATGTTTTTTGTATTTATGCAGTTTTAATCTTTTAAGAGAGTTTATTCTGCCATGTAAGCGTATTCACTTTTCAACCGAGGTGCGCGAATCCGACCGTTAGAATTTTGCGTAACCAGCTAGCACTACCTCGAATAAATGTCGGCGAGGGAGAGGGAAGACTCGTAGAAAGGTAGATATGCACGGCGAAACATGCAAGAGGTCACGGACCATAAAAAACTATACCATAAAAATAGTGACATGAAACCATAAAAATAGTGACATGAAAAATTAATGTATATCGGTTACTAATAAATTAAAACAAATAGAAGTATAAAGAAATACAAAAGGCGTGTACACTAGAAATGCGAATGCGCAAACCAAGGACTGCCGCGCTGAGAATACGCACTGGAGCAAAAGAGCTGATACTTACAGATTTGGCTGTGTCGCACAGCCGATACTCGTTGACATTGAACGCGGATGCGGATCCTGGGTATGACTTCTTAATAGAGCGAGAAATGGTCTCACCCAGAAGGCCAATGAGTTGCAGGATACCCTCATAACCGGCAATGTGAAAAAAGCAGAGGTAGAAAAAAAGTATTTAAAATTACAGCAGTGCCCGAGATCTCTCACTTTATCTAAAGAAATAAATTCTAGATTATAGCTTACGCCTCAGATCCCCCTACCCCCCCCCTCTCTCTCTCTCTCTCTCTCGCTCTTCGTCTTCCTCATTTTCTTCTTCCTCGTCTAATCGATATTAGTCTAACAATAAAAACTTATAATGATGTATAAGGGCTCGCCCGAAGAGAAAGCACAGGGACGGATGATTTGCGATTTTTCATTATAGTATAAACGTACACTATATAAGACCTTTCAGCTAAAAGATGCTTTCTGTAATAATATCCAACATGTATACTTTATGTTTAGTTCAATTGGTATTTATAAAGTCTATTTTAACAAAAGTTTTACATAATCCTGTTTCATATATTGAGTGTACAAGTAAGTTTCCAGCGTTATTTTTTCAATATGTGAGGATTTATTATGAAAACATGGTTACATATCCTTTATTCAAAGTATCGTTCATCGAAAGCTATAACTTTTTTCAATCTTTCTGGCAATTCAGGAATTCCCAACCAAGAAAATTTCTCGTTTTTCGAGCCCAAGAACTTATGGAGCCATTTTTTTACTTCCTCTACTGAGCTGAAACGTATTCCCGTAAGAGCGTTCTGCATTGAACAAAACAAGTTGTAGTCAGATAGCGCCAGGTCTGGACTGTAAGGCAGGTGAGGCAGAATTCCCCATCCACTATTATCCAAATATGACGGACTCGTGCCTGACCAAACGAATAAATTGGGTTCGATACAATGGTCCTTTGATGGTCCGACCACTCGAAAGCAGTTCTTAGTATATGATACCCTTTTGATCCCACCATACGCAGAGCATGACCTTATTTACGTGAAGATTGCATTTCGGCGTCGATTTGCATCTCTCGACTTCAATACATATGGAACCCAGTTTCCAACCTTTTGAATGAATCCCAATACTTTTAGATACAGAGAAATGGCTTGTTGCGTAATGCCCAATGATGCAGCAAACTTTTCTTGAATTTGACGATGATACTTATCCAGCAAAGCGTCTCATTCCTTATTTTCAAAAGTTTTCGTCATTCCCAAGCAATCCTTGTCTTCAACATCAAAATGTCTACTTTGGAACCGTTTGAACCACTTGCGGCACGTCGATTCACTAATGCATTCCGCCCCATAAGTGTTCAAAAGTAAGCGATAGGCCTCAGCCACTAAATTAAATTTTAAATTAAACCGCTAAAATAAATTTTAGATTTACTTGAGTTATTATTAAATAATACATAGTTTAATTTTTGATTTATTAAGAAAATCTGTAGGCAAATTTTCTGTTCTTTCGGATAATAAAATTCCAATATTTTATGTAAAACAGCTCTTTAAAGTCACGTTAGTACACATTACTGATCCTTCCGATCACTGTCTAATGTATGCATTTTACACGTGGTATGTAAGAAAATAATGTGAATAAGATTTGTATAAAATAGAGATAAACAGGTTCTGTATTTTTGCAATAATTTTTACACTTAGTAAGAAAATACCCACTTTGATTATTCGGTACAGATTACTATTATTCAAAATTTCTTCAAGTATGCTGAAAACTTGAGAAATTAAAAAGGAACTTTCCTTCGTATGACTAGCTGCATACTATTATGTGCCGTCTTGTAATAAGAAGAATAAATTAGTGTGTAGTAACATATATTTTATAAACAAACGATGGTATTTTACTACAGAAATTATATTTATTTTATTTTAGTTATTTTAACGAAGATAAGAAATCGTTTAAAGTTGGACTATATCACGGAAAAGAAGATGTTTATATAGATAATGTTAAACTTTGTGGAACATTACACAATTCAAACAATCATAAAGTTTGCATAACTTTTAGAATTCCTGTAAGTACAAGTTTACATCTATTGTATATATAGACTTATAAAATAGACTTGTATATCTAAAATATCATTTATATTAAATTAATTAATTTTGCTAGCGTAATCCAAACGTTGGTGATAAATTTGCTTCTAGAGCAGGGCAAAAGGGTATTTGCTCACAAAAATGGCCTACCGAAGACATGCCATTCACAGAAACTGGAGTTGTTCCAGATATTGTATTTAATCCTCATGGATTTCCAAGTCGTATGACAATTGGTAAACTTTATATCTTCAGGATTTTATTTTTATATAAATAAATATTGTTATATAAACCAGCAGTTCTTTTTTCTTACATACAGCTATGATGATCGAAATTATGGCTGGTAAATCAGCGGCTATTCATGGTTTAGTTCATGATGCAACACCATTTAGATTTTCAGAAAATGATACTGCTATTGACTATTTTGGAAAACTTCTTGAACAAGGTGGTTATAATTACTATGGAACTGAAAGAATGTACTCTGGTACTAACGGTTGTGAAATGATAGCAAATATATTCTTTGGTGTAGTATATTATCAAAGACTTCGTCATATGGTATCGGATAAATGGCAGGTTTGTATTGAAAGTCAATCTTTCCTTCAATTATTTATTGAAGCACTACTAATATTTTAAAAATCAATATCTAATTATGTAAGGTGCGTAGTACTGGCCCAGTCAATGCTTTAACTAGGCAACCCATCAAAGGCAGACGCAGAGGTGGTGGTATTAGATTTGGTGAAATGGAACGTGATTCTTTAATATCACATGGTTGTTCCTTTCTTTTGCAGGATCGCCTTTTTCATTGTTCCGATAAAAGCACGGTAAAATACTAAAATTAATAATATCAGTTTAAAAAATTTATATTGAAATATTTTGCAGACATTAGTTTGTAAAAAATGTGGTACATTAACTGGCCCAGTCATGGAACTCGTAATGTGTAAATTACGACCTGGAGAAAGAAGAATGCGGTGTCGATTATGTGGAGATAATGGAATTTTAGGTGAAATTGATGTACCATATATTTTTAGATATTTAGTGGCTCAATTAATTTCATGCAATATAGGTGTCAAAATTACATTTGCTGAAAAATAATTTTATATTAGTAATTATTTTATTGTATAAACCAAATTATTTTGTAAAAAAACTATTAAATAAATAATATACAAGATATACGAAACACATCAGCAAAGTATCAATGTTATTAAGTTAATTTAATTTCACCCAAAATTAATAAATTAGAAATCCATTTGAATTCTTGTAATAGCGACTGTTTTGCAATAATATAAATACTTTATTAATATATTTAGTTGAATACTCCTAAAACCTACTCTCTCTCCCTCTCTCTATCTCTCTCTCTCTCTCTCTCTCTCTCTCTCTCTCTCTCTCTCTCTCTCTCTCTCTCTCTCTCTCTCTCTCTCTCTCTCTCTCTCTCTTTCTCCTTCTTTCGTCGTCTTTTCCGCTAATTAGTTTATACCTTTTCGGTAAAGGTAGTTTGATACAAAAAGGAATATTTGGTCGAGAATTATCATGAATGAAAATCAATGATTCCTTATTCTGGACATTTTTTATTGAATGTTCATTTAGAATGCATAAATTGTCCTTGGCAGAATGGCCCATCGATTGTTAGGTCTTTTTTGTTATCCCACTAAATACAGAATATCACAGTGTCGCCTTAGCTGGGATAGTTTTGGTTCACCGAACTTAACGCATGATTTTTTGCAATTTGGACTATTTTATTAGATCTAATTTTCATGTTCAGTAGCAATTTGATACAAAATAAACTGGTTTTTGTAGCTTCCAAAAAACGATTTTCGACATTATCAGGTTTCTGCGACACTGAATTTTCTTACTTATTGCCGAATCACAATGATCTTAGATGTTTGGAAATGGATTCGCCTGTTACTTCTAACAATCCAGCAAGTTCTTACATTCAAAATGCCTTCAAATCTGTATTTTCAAATATTTCTGGTAAGCTCAGACGATCTTTGAATTCAGTATTTTTGATACTTCTGAAACGTGCAAACTACTTTCGGCACATTAAATCATTTGAAGTATATTTTAGGTACGTTTCTGAGAGCAAACAATGTATTTTTTTTAATTATACCAATAAATAAAACTTTTCGCACAAACATTTACTTGATACATAATTTGACTTTCATAACACAAGAAAAAAATTTAGTGTCTAAATTTATGTTAATTTTGAAAGATTACATTTGATAAATTTTTTACATTCTTTTTTCCCGCTACACTATATATATATATAGTAACGAAACGCGCGGTTGAGCATCTTGTTGTGGACAACGCGGAGCAGGGTGTAAACAAACGGTCCAATCTTCCTAAGTTCGATCGAGCGTAATAATCCGAGAGCCAACGACATATTTTAGTGACCAATTTATCCTCAGCCCAAAATTAGTTTAAATAATTCCTTTGACTGTATTGAAGAGTAGAGCGATCGTCTGCTGCGGCACCTAATCTGGATGTGGCAACACCAGGCACTCAAACTTTGTAAAAATGATAAACACCAAGTTTTAAGGAATAATTTTGAGTTTAGAAAAAAATTGTTCAAACAAAGTTGTAGCTCTATTCAAATGAATTTTTTTATCCATTTTTGCTGTAAAGCTAATAATTATCGAGAAAAACGCAATTCATAATAAGTGTTTTCAGCTACTATAATCATCTTAAGTTACAGTCGATACGTCAGGGATCTACCCCATTGCTCAGATGATACATGATACAAGTACTTTTTAATTTATAATTTTGCTCATAAAATTCTAATTTTAAAGCAAAAACATATGGAATGTAAAAAATTTATTGTAGCCTTATTATATCTATTACTGTATAATTTATTGTATATGCTATACTTCCATGTAACAAATTTCCTTCACCGTTATTGTATTTTAGTATTTTTGATTTATTTGTAATGAAAAATTTATAACAATTATGAAAAGGTTTTTACAAATACTTTTTGAGCTTTGGAACATTAATATTATACATCAAATTGTCCGAATTAATACTGAAATAGTGAAAATCATTAAAAACTTTGTATATAATAATAAAAAAAAGATAGTATATGAAACAATAGAGAGTTTGTTAAAAATTTTGAGATCTACCGAAAATAAATTTATTACATTCAATATATTTTCGCTTTAAAACTATAATTTTCTGAGCAAAATTTAAAAGTTAAAAAGTACTTGTACCATGTGTGATCTGAGCGGCGAGGTAGATCCATAATTATTAACTTTAGAGCAAAAATGGATAGTACATAAAAAAATTGTTTCAATAGGATTTACAACTTTTGTTTGAACAATTTTTTTCTAAACTCAGAATGATTTCATAAAACCTGGTTTTTATCAATTTTTTAACATTTTTACAAGGTTTGGGTTCCTGGCGTTGCCACATTCAGATTAATTGACGCAGCGGACCAGCACTACGTTTTAGAAAACATTGAAATGAATTATTTAACTAATTTTCATCCGAGGATAAATATATGATATAAAAATGTCAATGGCTCCCGGACTATAAAAGGGCAATACGGAGAAGCGAGACTGCCTTCATTTCTCCGCGAGAGAAAAAAGTTAGTGAGTCAGTTAGAAAATACTGGGCAAGAGAGAGCCGCGTCCAAGTATATTAGGCCGGCGGCTGCTATCCCCCTCTAATACACGCTGCACATACACACTACCGTACACTCGTCGAACGGCGCGCGCCAGCAGCGAATACTGCGGTACGCGAACGCACAAGCTTTATATTGGCGCGCGTATTCCAGTATATACAACAGGTGTTCGAAAACGAATTCACCCGCTGTATTTAATTAAAATAATTAAATAAAATCTTAAATGTACATAATATATAGATAGATATATATATATACATATATATATATATATATATATATATATATATATATATATATATATATATATGTGCGTATACACTATTATACGTGTATACAATCACTGTACACAGCACACCGGCTGTAAATATAAATAATAAATTGTAAATAATAATTATTATGATTATTATTAGATATTATTATTAATTATCATTATTATTAATATAATTATTATAATTCGGCGGCTCGTCCGAAATTGAACGAGCGGCGACGGAAATACTCGATTATTTTATTATAAAAGGGCCTGCAAAAGGCAAAATCGAGAATTCGCCCGGTGAACCGACTGCCCCGAAGTCAAGTCCCACGAACTCTCTCCGGAGCTAAAAAAATTCATTCAGAGCTCAAAATTATCCTGAGATTTAATCCTGCCCGAAAACTACTAGTTTGATCTCTGTTGCGAGACGCTCCTCAAAAGACCAGCCGTTCTCTTATCCTTTACATTTTGGTTTCCGAAATTATTAGCTTGATCTCTGTTGCGAGGTGCTCCTCAAAAGACAGACGGCTAATAATTTTACCTATCCCTGAGAGAACGTGATCCTGGTTGCGAGGCGCTCCTCAAAAGACCAGCCCTTCTCTGATCCCGACTAGACATTTTTCCACTTAACTCTTGATCCTGGTTGCGAGGCCCTCCTCAAAAGACCAGCGGAGTTAAGCATTATAAGTTTATAAATCTAGTTTACTAAGTTTTATACTAAGTCTATTAAGTAATTATTTTGTTCTATTTTTTTGTTACAGAACCGTGACAATTTGGAGTAAACTTATTAAATAAATTTATTTTATATTTTTTCTAACAAAATATACTGTGCAGTTCAAATTATTTACTTGATCCGCCGTCCTATCCCGAAATACTTCCTTCTCTCTCAAACATACCCTGGAAATATACCGCGTATGCTATCCCGAGGGGGATAGGAACGTTATAAACATGTGTCTTCTTTTCTCGACAACTTTCAAAGTGCCACCGTGCAGATTGACATGTTTATCAATTAATATTTAATTAACATAAACAAAAAAAGTATGTGCATTTTAAAATTTTGATTTGAAATTTTTTTCGTCTTACTTTTAAACTTATTAGTTTGTAACTAATAAATATTTTAATCGATCTTAAAGGCTTTTTGAAAAAGTAATATAATATAACTATTAATTACAATGAAAACTAGACTGGCCTTGTTTATAACCACCTTCGCACCAAATAATATTAAATATAGCTTGAATCTTTAACATATATTTTGCATGTATGAAAATGTGGAATGTTTACTCAGAATCATTACCATAGAAAATTGTATATAATGTACAAAAATTAAAAAATATCAAGTATTCTCTTACTGTCTTCCAAACTATATTATTCAATAAGTTTACATTGATTATAAATTTAATAACAATGAATAATAATACTTTCTTATAAGATATTGCAACAAAAACTAATAATGCAGATTTAAATAAATAAATCATCTTCTGCATAAACCGGAATCAGGCCAATACAGATAAATTTCTATCTATAAAACTAAGCTTTAGCAGATACTTGAGTTCCAGTTTTAGGTACAGCTGCATTTGTTCCTGTTTGTTCCTTTTCTAGTTGTTTTCCTAAATATTCCCTGAATTTGGAAAAAGCAAAATTTGTAGATTAATATGAAGAATGTTAAATATTCATTGAGAGTATGTTGAAAGTTACTGTATTCCTGTCCAAAAAAATTATAATTCTATGTCTTTATTCATAGTAGAAAATTATTAAATCATATTATTTTCTTGCTCCCTCAATCAAAAGTTCAAACATTTTAGCTTAATTTTGCACCAGAAAGTGCAGCTTTTGCGACTAAGTTCAACTATTAATTAAATAACAATCAGACAACCTTAAAATATTATATATACCGTAAAACGTCTGTACCCATAACCGAAACTGATTTCTTAAATGTACATTATTATTATTGTTTTGTTATTTATTTATTTTATTTTCTTCCACAGCTAACTTATTTTGTATAAATCAATTCGTGTGAACGTGTCGAATTTTTTTCGGCGTCGAGTCTAAAGTATTAGTAATCTACTATAAATAAATAAATAAATAAAGTAAAAATAAAAAATCAAAATTTATAAAATAAATGAAAAATCTATATCTAAATGAAATAAATTCAACTACAAAAAAATTTTTAAATTTGAAAATTGTATGACTTTAAATTTTGTTGTAAACATTCATAAATGTAATTGTATAAAAAAATAAGATTTAAAAATTTAATCATTATATCATTTTGTATTTATAACTATTCTAAATAAAAACTGTACTTGCATTGTTAAATGTTAAATTTTAAATTGATTGTTAAATTATTATTGAATGTATGTTTAAATTTGATTATTATTGAAAATTATAATATTATTATTGTTATTTTGTATAATATGATTATGATTGCTAATGAAAAATATAATAATATTGCGTAAAAATTATAATTAATTTTTTTTTACGTCTCTGTTTACTGCATTGCTATTGTTTATGCCCAATCCAACCAGCAGAAACCTCGGTTTAGCATTTTTATTCACCTCGCATTGTAAGCATGGCGTAAGTAATAAAAATTTACAGAGATAACTATGAAATTGTAATTTCATTCATAAAATAAATACAATATATACAACTAGTAGTTACAAATTTATTAAGTGTAAATTTAAATTATTCAGTGTACTTTCTACTGGGGAGCAAGAAAAATTGTGTATGATTCTGGGCTAGAAAGTTGAATCTCTAAAGTGCGTGAATTGACATCCTCGTCTTGGTCTCAAACATCAAATGACGCCATCCAAGAAATTTAACTTTTGCTCAAGGATCTTAATATACTATATGTAATTAATGCTGCGTTTATATATTCCTTTTATAAGATTATCTCTTTAAATTATTAAGTTATTATGAAATTAAAATTATATTTATGTTGACTGTTGTAAATTAAACTAATAAATTCTGTATCAGTCTTACAGTTTTTATAAAATATAATTATGATTCTAATTTTGTAAAATCAATAAAAATATTTAATTTCAACATTACAAAGTAAAATTATATGTATTAAAATATAGAAACAAGTAAAATATATATATCTAACATGCTCATTAATTGAAATTTTATTTTCATACCAATTGTGCACCATTAATTTTTGTACAGCTAAGAGGGCTTCATATCTTACATTTGGATCATCATGACTTAGTAATTGCATCACCCGTTGCTTACCACCTAACTGTTCAATAATACTGTAAAGAAAACAAATAACTTATTAAAAATTATATTTGGAGCTCTTTTAATCTTAAGAATAGAGTTTTTCGATAAAAATTTTTCCTTCTTCCCTATTTTTTTGAAAATTATTTGAAAAAAATGTTGAGTTCAATTTTGAGTAAAAAAAGAAATGAATTTTTCTAATCACAATTGACATCAGATAGAACATTTAATTTTATTATGTATGTACATTGTAATCCAATTACAATGATCTATGCATTTTTCACTTTATTTTTATATGTCGGTATAAACGTTTCCATTTTTAAAATGGAGACACGCGTTAAATATGAACAAAACTTTTTTCATAATATGCGATACTAGCGGTAGACAACGAAGCTAATGAAATGGCAGTCGTGAAGATGCAAAGAGTAAATGGAAGCATTCCTTAGATTGATAAAATTTCAGAGTTTCTTAAAAATTTCTTTAAAATAAAAAACCGAAAATTGATGAAGTACATCAAAGTGAATTGTAAGAACTTTTATAGCAGAGTTAAGACTGCAAAACAAGCACCATGCATCGTCTAAATGGTTTTACCATGGAGACTCCAGTAAAGAACTTTACTTTTTATAAAATTCTTAATACTAAATTAAGTTTCGTTTGTATTCTTGAACTTAAAGCTGCTAAAATTTATTGTAAGACATTGAATGCCAAAATAATCATAAAGAATAAACCAAAGTAATAAAAATTAAATGTGATAAAAAAGCAGTTCATTTACCACTGATATGATAATTATGTTTCGAAATAAAATACATGTATTACAATTATTCAGAGAAATAAATCTATTTGAATTATGATAATGAAATTATTATAATTATAATTAAAATTATAGTTTTTAATGATTATAACGAAAATTGTTTTTGTCCTTCATATTTTAAAACTGTATAAGTAATAATTTTTTTTTTTGCTTTTGATTCGTCTAAGAAGTGTAATTTTACTACACAATACCATAAAGAACACCCAAATATATTGTTTACGAAAGCTGACAAAGGTAATATAATTGTATGTCTATATAGACTTATATAATGAAAACATGTCCATTCTTCTTAATGATTCTAATCATACAGTAATAAAGAAAATCCTTTTTAGCATGTACACTTACAGACTTATAGTATTTTAAAAGTTTAATGATAATGAATATTTTAACAAAAAACTACATAATTTCCAATTAACTTAATGTTATGGTTTACCTAAAATTCATAAATTAAATTTTCCGCTAAGATCCATTATTTCGACTATTAATACTCCTTCTCATTTTTAGCTAAGTTTTTATTCGAAGTCTTAAATAAAAGTGTAAAATGTCTTAAATCTAATAGGAATAACAGTTACGAATTAGTCAAGATTATAGAAAATATTCATATTTCTTCAGACTATGTACTTTTATTGAAAGATGTTACTTCCCTCTTTACTAATTTTCAGTTTGATCATGTACAAAATTGCCTTTATAAACGCTATCACAGTATACACTTTAAAAGTAAAATTCCTTTTCTCGATATTATTAATTGTAGACAATTTTTATTTGATGTTTAACAATATAATTTATAGACAACTTTTTGGTACTCTTATGGGTTCACCAAATTCACTACTATTCGTAAATATTGTCATGGAAGATTTAGAAACAGAACGCTTCAACATTTTCCAACAAGAACATAGTATTTCACCGTTATTTTTGTCAGATATGTAGATAATATATTGCTATGTACAAAAAAAGATTGTCCAGAATTAATTTTAGATATTTTCAATAGCTTTCATAAAATGTTAAATATTACATGTGAATTAGATATCTCTATAATTAGAAACAATAAATTAATCACGAACTGGTTTCAAAAACCTATATATAATAAAAGAATACTTAATTACAATTTTAATCAGATAAAAATGCAAAAAATTAACATGATTTATAATTTAATTGATAGAGTCTTAAAATTATCTAACAGTAAATTTCATACAAATAGTATCAAAAAAGTAAAAGATATATTGTTAAATAATAATTTTCCAAAAATTTCCATCAATAAATATACAAAAATTAGAACAAAATGTATTAAATATAGTAATAATAGTAATAATAATAATAATAATCATAATCATCGTTCTGATTTCAACAAAATGTGCATTCTATAATACTTCTTTACAATATCCCTTTTTATATTCAGATATTTTAAAAATAAAATATAAGATCTTAACGACTCCGTTTTGAAAGAACATATAAACATATAACATATATTTAAACATATAACAGAAAATAATCATGAATTTTATTGGGACAATGTTATTATATTAGACAAAGAAATTAATTACAATAAAAGATTAATAAATCTGTACACTTTAAATAAAAAGAAAACCACACAAATGCTCAGCATTCTATATAACATCATTTAAATTCATCCTTGTCAAATAGGTTCAATATTTCTCCTACTTATTACAACTGTCTTATATTTAGTATATTTACTTGGACCCACATGTACTTTACTCTCACTTCAAGTTTGACCAATGAATTTAATTAGTGTTTGAAATTTATTTTTATATTTGCAAAATGTATGACAATAAGATATAAATATCTTTAAAGTAATATTGCAAGTAAAATGTGTTTAATTCTATTAGTAAAAAAGTGTGTTTTTTCATATGTATCAAAAACTAATTATTATATAAATTTTTAGTCTAAATTTCTATATATACTTTTATAAAAAAAGTAAGTAAACAATGAAACACCAAGGATGATTTGTCACATGTTAAATCGTCGAATGATAAGTAATTATACCTTTTGAGTAGTATTGAAAGTATTGACAGTACCTTTATAATTACATAAACATAAGGTGATCGCGGATTGCACTCTGCTGATATTAATCCAGGAGCCAGCGACATTTTTTTGTCAAAGATTTATCCTCAAACGAAAAATAGTTTAAATGATTCGCATTAGGTGACTTGATGACAGTGCTCTACATTAGATATTCATCGTGATCCAGATCCACCAAAAACGCGTGCTTCAATTATATTTTTACCCATCAGTTGTCATTTATCCTCAAAAAATTCTTCTTTCATCGTGTTCTTGAATATATATATATATATATATATATATATATATATATATATATATATATATATATATATATATTCAAGAACGAAGAAGAATCATAATTTTTATGACTACAACTATCTGGAATGTATCTCTACTGAAAAAATGAAAAGTACGTTCCATATAACAGAAACTGTGAGTAAAGTGCATGCGAAAATGCATGCTTGAACTGCAGTTTAAAACTTACAGCTTCAATTCCAGATTATTGCAGTGCTAAAAATTATTGTAAATGAACTTACATGTATTTGTAGAACAGGATGAACAAGAATTTTGCAAGGATAAATGACAACTGATGGGTAAAACTGCAATTAAATCACGCGCTTTCGAGCACACTTCACTTACAGTTTCTGTAATACGTTAACTTTTCATTGATTCAGCAAAGATACATTACATGTTGTTACAGTCATAAAAATTATTGTAAATGAATTTATATATATTCAAGAACACGATGAAAGAAGAATTTTTCGAGAATAAATGATAACTGATTGTGAAAACTTATAAAAATACGTGCTTTTGGGGGACCTGGAACACGATGGATATCTCGAGTAGCACATTGCAAGTGGGTCACCTGATACATCTTCCAGAATTATACTGTCATGCAATTAATTATTGTAATTTTGAAAATACTTTCACATGATTTTATCGTATGCATTAGAACACTATGCAAATATCTAATTATTATAAAGAGTCGTGTATATTCTTATTGTAATTGGCAAATGTGCCTGGAAACAAATTATATGATATTTAAAGAAATAGACTATGTACATAGATATGTCACTATCATACTTGCATATAACAAATTTCTTTCAGCACTTATTGTATGTCAATATTTTTGATTTATTAGTAAAGAAAAATTTATATTAATTAGGGAAAGGTTTTATCTTAGTCGATCTTAGAGTCTTTATACTATTACATATTAAACTAAAATAATGACAATCAGACTGTCCTTTTTATTATCACCCCCAAAGAATCTGAAATAAAACTTATTACTAAAAATAAATTAGATTAAAAAATTAAAAATAATAAAGATAAAAGAATAATAAAATAAAATAAAATAATAAAAATAATAAACTATATTCTATATTAGTGAAGGACAACCTGACTGTTCCCACCACTTTAATATTAACTTCTCCTTTGACGTTTGACGTTTCGAACCTTTATGGTTCATCCTCAGGATCTAAAGTAAAATGAAAAACCCAGCATGCTACTTTATATACCATATTCCCACTCTAAATTTATTCGTACAATATTTATAGGACCCCCACTTTCTTGACTTAAATATACAACATTTAACATTTTACATTTAAGTGAAGAAGTTAACACTCTTTGTTTCTGCTAGGCACAATAAGTTTCACTTTTTATTTTTTGCCACTAAATTTTATTTAAACTATAAGTGAATGTAAAATAGAAAATTTAGTGGAAAAAATAAAGAACAAGTTATTTTGAACAGAAGGAAATAACATTACTCGACTTTTTGATATATATTAAAAACTTTGTTTAACGAATAATAATATTTTATTTTTTAGTAATATTCAATTTTTTTTGTAAGTACTTCATAAATTTATTTGGTTTGTTTTATTGTCAATTTAGATTAAAAACAAGAATAATTTCACATCAACAAAGAATAGTACTACCACTTAATTAAAATTTTCATTATAAAAACTAAAAGACAAATTAATATTTTTGACACTTATTTAGAGGTTTTTAATATACTTACTGCTTTCCTCTTGGATAATGACGTACATATTCTCCAACATCAAAACAAGCAACGCTCAATACCAGGGGATCTTTGCTAGTTTCCAATAAATGAACTAAAATACGAAGAAGTTCATAATTTTTTTCATTCAGACGACTAGAATTTTCTCGCCAAAATTTACTAGACTTGTGTACAGGAGACCATTCAAGACGGCCAGATTTCACTTCTGTTGCATATTCATCAAACGAACTCAAATCTTGAACAGAAGCTTGTAGTTTATCATTTAAAAATTCTATATCATCGCTAATATCTTCATCATCAAATTTTCGTTGACTTAGAATTGAAAGTTGTTTTAAAACTTTACATTGAACCATAGCTATACAGTGTTCTTTGGAAACTTGGGAATCTTCAACTTTCTCAATTAAGTTCTGAAAATAAATAAGATGAAATTATAATACAGTATTTTTTGATTACATTATATATAATCTATAAATTACTATTTTTCTTACTCGGAACACTGCAAGGATAATTCTTGTTACTTTTTCTTTAACTGAATCACTTAGAATATCCGCAAGAATTGGAATAACATTAAATTTATTCATTTTTTCAGCAAGTAATGGATTAAAAGTTAAGACCCACAGACAAAATATTAATTGGTACTGTACTTGAAAATTTACTCTACCAGAAAGTACACTTAAGAGAGTTGATATTCCATCAACTGACACAAATGCAAAGCGATATTCATCAATACGAAGCATCATTTGCAGACATCTTGCTACTGACTGAATGTATTCATTATTCTAGATAAATATTATATAATTAACATATTAATATTACAAATACTTATTAATATTATAAAATTATATTTATGCAACGCTGTTTAAAAAATCAAATATTCTGTAGTAGATACATAAAAAATACAATCATAATTTTGTAAATTATATAAAATTTCATAAAATAATAATATATTAAGATAAAAATAAAAGTGCATTAGTACAAATGTCACAACATAATTAAATTAATAAATATTTTTATCGGTCTTACAGTCTTTATAATATTAGTTTTAATATTTTTTATCATATATTAGTTAAAATAATGATAGTTAGACTGTCCTTATTTATGATCACCCTCATAGAATCTGAAGTAAAACTTATTACTACAATAAATTATATCAGAAAATTAAAAATAAAAATACAACAATAAGTAAAATAAAAATAAAAAATAATAAAAGTACTTATTCTATGTTAGTAAAGGACAACCTGACCTCCCACCACCTTAAATTTAGAATCACTTTCTTGTTCGACGTTTAGAACCGCTACGGTTCATCCTCAGGAAGTTAACTTAGGAGTTAAGTTATTATTTTTTTTTAATTTTATTTATTATTGTATTTTTATTTTTATTTTATTATTAATTTTATTTTATTTTTATTTTTAATTTTCTGATATAATTTATTGCAGTAATAAGTTTTATTTCAGATTCTATGGGGGTGATCATAAACAAGGACAGTCTTACTGCCATTATTTTAACTAATATATGATATTATAAAGACTGTAAGACCGATAAAAATATTTATTAATTTAATTCAATACAGTCGACATAAGTACAATTTTTAATTTTAATTTACAACATAATTGCAACATAAATCTCAATCAGCTACTATATACACTTACGATTTTGGATATCCTTTATATACCAGTATATACAAGTATATACAAGTATATACAGGGAGTTTCACAAATCATTAAGTACATTGAATATAATTTTGTAAAGATCTGCACAATTTTACACTATACGTAAATTCTTATTAGTGGAAATTGTAAAACATGATTAATCTTTGCTTGAAAATAACAAAAGTTAGAATTCAAACTCAAATTTTCTTGCAGCTCAAAGTAGCAATAGTAGAGAAAACTTGCAAGACTGCCTCAAAAGAATATAGTAACCTAGTCCAGTCTAACTACAAACCTACAATCATTTATTTTCACTTAATAGTTAACTTTCCTCATAACTGTCTAGTTTTTCTCATTCTTGATCAAATTTTTGATCTTTCCTCAACATCCATGCTTGCAAAAAATATCGGAATCATATGTAACATAATTATCTGTTGAATACAGGTATACTACATGAAACTCTATATAGTATCTTAAAATACAAAATATTTTGAAATAAAATTGTGCCTACTTAATTCTAATATGCTAATATTTCTACTTATTTCTGAAATATTATATACAGTATAATGAAAAAGTTTCAGAATATTAGTAACTATTGAAGAAAACATATTTTGAATAAACAGATCAAATATTTAACATAAAGCGTTTAACTTTTAACCTAATATATTCAACAAAGACAAAAATAAGTATATTAATTTTAGTCATTTCTTGAACAAGTATACATTTAAATTACAAATTGTAAACAAAATAACAAAGTATTAGGTTTTTAATTTATTTTACATAAAGTAAAAAACAATTATTTAATTTATATTGAAAGCTTCCTTGATATTTTCAATTAACTATATGATTATTAAATTTTACAAGATGCGCATGAAAACTATCATATAAACATTTTGCCAAATATTTTTGGAAAATTAATCAAATATATTCAATGATCCAAGTTTAAGTTCTAATCTTGGTAGATTGACACAAACATCGATCTGAAAATTTACGTGTGCTTAGTTTACAAACGTATTGTAAAGCTATGTCAATGATACGCATCATGATTTAGGAGTATAAAATGTACAATGTTAAAGAACAAAAAAAAAAACCAATAAGTACAGCAATTAACAATTATATATTTTTCCAAGAATTGGTATTTATTGGTTAAAAAATGTTTTATAAATGAAATTTTATTGATTACATGACCTGCAAAGAAAGTTAACAGTATACTACTAACCTTTTCTCTGAGTCTACTACTAATAAAAATAAATTATATTTAAAATATATATAAAATATAAAATACAATATATTACTTGAAAGTAACTATGCGAAGACAATTATGGAACAGATCTATCACATATCTAATATCAATGTTTAGCTATGCCACACTTCTTTAAACTATATTGATTATGAAGTTTTTTAATGTAAACATACTTCATGTAAACAATGGCTTATTTATATTTTAATTTAAATATAATTAAATAATAACTTACACTTAGTTTGAGTTGATCTTTGAGCCAAGTGAGATAAAAATGAAGATCAGTTTTTTCCATAAGCTCATGACTCCAACAAGCTAATTTAGCAATTATCCGAGATGTCATATTCATTATAAATCCATCTTGTCTGTTCAAGAGATTTAAAAAAGGACCCCAAATAGATTCTCTTTTACGAGTAGAATGATCTCTGAATATTTCAACTCTATTGCGATTTTCCTATAATTACAATATACATATATACACAGGTACATACGCACATGAATACACACAAAAAATAGATATATAATCAATAAAATATAAGGACATTTGTTTAATTAAAGTATTATTCTTGAATTTAATTTATTTGATTGATTATAAAATTACCTGAAGCATATCATCAATCATGGTAAGAATATACTGAATAGTTTGATCTTTTGAAACATGCCCGAGTAAATTAAGAAAAGTTTTTGCTGCTTGCCCAGGATTTTCTTTAAGTTTAGTTTCTCTGATACTAGAGTCACTAGTATCAAAAGTAACTATGAAATCATAATCTTCTTTTGATATCATTTGTGATCTATGGCATATGAAAAACAAAGTTAATTTAATTGTTGAAGTTACAAGTTGATTTATTGTAATATTGAACATTTACTGAAGATATGATTGCCAATTAATTCTTTGAATTCTAATATCAGCAGCTTGTTGCTGTAAAATACTGGTTGCAGCAAGCATATCTGAAAAGTTACAATAATAAATTTTCATAAGACATAAATTATTTAATAAAAAATTAATTATTTATTCTTATATTATTGACCGTGATAAAATTAAAAATTAATAAAGAATTTTCTTGTAAGACTTGCTTAATTGAAAAACAACTTAGTATATGTTTAAAATTAAAATAAATGGGAGTGGTCTGTAATTAAAATACATTCACTTACCAATATTTTCATCGGGTAAAGCTGGAATTATTTCTTTAATATTTGCACGATCGGCCATGATTACGTCTCTGAACAAATAAATTTCAACTTTACATTATAAATATTTTAGAATTATAAATTAAAAAAAAAACACTAAGATTACCTCGCCCTATACGTCTTAGCCAATCCAAGGCTACTTCTATTGCGTTATGCTAACATACTATGCGTTTTTGTGAGTATTTATGATACATGCATGTGTGTATATGTGCATGTTATGTCAGAGTATGGAGAGTAGAGAGAAGGAGTGGAAACTCCGCTGAAATTGTGTTAAATTACACGGCAGGATTTCGGGACAGAATTTGCCGCAATGCGGCGATACCCGGTGAGGTTGCTCGTGCAAATACATGTATTTGAAGAAAAGAGAGTGGGAGTATGCAGTGAGCATGGAGAGAGGGGAAAGTTAAATCTCTGTTCCCCAACTTCTGCTTCTTTTTTTCCCCTTACTTGCTTTGACTTTTGCTTTCTCTTACTGTTGCACGTAGAACCATCGAAGGATTTCCAATACAGCGACGTCTACCGGACAAATCTGATCTATCATCTCCGGCTAATTTTTGATAAGCTTTTCCCATGTAAATCGAGCGGAGTTTCTACTTCTTCTCTCTATCCTCCATAGTATTGAGGGTAGAGAGCAGAGATAATAGAGAGAGATAGCCAGAGCCCATATAACAAAACAGGATGACTTTTCAGTTCCGTGAACGGACGTCTCGCTGCGGCCAGTCGCTGAAGCGGGCGCACTCTTGAGAGAGCATGATCTGAAATTAGTTACCCAACCATGAGTCGAAATTGAAAAAAATATACATTAGCTGGCACAGTTATCTATCTACTATACTATTATCTATTTACAAGTTACTGTAGAGAAAAGGAGCTGCTACTCCTGTGGACAGTATGAGCACTTAAGTGCAAAATGTATAAATTCAGGCAAGATATTCTGCTATAAATACGAAAAGGCAGGCAGTCGCTTAGCCAGAGATTGTAAGGTTAAGAGATAGAGGGAAGATGAACCAAGTAAAAATGATATGTTTAATAAGACGTCAGAGAAATATTCAAAGAAAACCAAGTTTGCCCCCAGAAATGAAAAAAGGGGAGAAAAAGTACGATACCCGATTGGGCTTACCGCAATCACGGAATAAGATGAAGAGGTGACAAAAGGTATGAACATTGATTATTTTTGCTTTAATATACCTAATACTTTTTAATATTCTTGCTTTATTATTGCTTTAATAATGGTATTTGATAAAGATGATATTCGAAACATTAAAAGAAACGGTGTACTTAAATTTATAGTAGACTTAGGAGCAACTGTGCACATATGCAATAGTAAAATATTCTTTGATACTTTAGATTTTAACTAAGAATTACGTTAAATTCGCGAATAAAATCCAAATCTAAAAATAGAGCGTTTGGGAAATATGAACCCGACGATAAAAGGAGATAGATCAATTAGTTTGAAAAATGTTTTATATTCGAGTCATTTATCTAAGAACTTATTCTCTTTAAGAATAAGTTCTTAGATAATAGAACAGGGATTAGAAATATACATCAACAATAAAAGAATAGACATATTAGACCCAAGAAGGAAAGAATCAATTTTGACAGGCGAATATGAATCTTCCTTCTAAATATTCACACTAAGAGTAGGTCAAAATAAACATCAAAGCAAAATAGGTGAAGCACAGTGAGCTGATGGAGCAGCTGTTCATAACTATATGACGAGGAACAGAAGTATCATGGTGGAAGCGTCAAACAATGAAACACTCGAAACATCTGAAGTTACCAACAGTGACTCGGATCTGTTGACAATTACAGGCGATAGGGAGTCAAATAAAGTAAAGCAAGTTACGAGCAGTGAAGGCCGCGAATGCAAAACAAACTAAGTAAAGTAATGATACAGCATCTGCGACTAGGTCATGCCTTCAGCAAATATCTAATAGAGTTCTTTAAATACAATCCGGACATCTTGCTCAAATCAGAGCTGTCAGATATACGCGATGTATTCAAGTGCGAGACGTGTCTAGTCAGCAAAAGCACGAGGTTACATTTTACTACGACAAGATAGAGAGTGTCTAGACCGCTACAAATTCTTCACGCTGATATGATGGGGCTGTTTAATCCCTCATCGCATCCTACAGGCTACAAATTCATACTAGTCATAGTACACGATTACAGAAGGGCAGCACTGGCTTATCCCATGCGTCATAAGAGTGATACCTCCGAATATTTCGAAAGAATAGTTAGGAGTTTGAGAAATATTCTCGATAAAGATGATAAGGTGTGTTTTTTGAGGTCCGATAAGGGCACAGAATTTACAGAGGCAGACATTGTAAATTTATTAAATAAACTAGGTGCTCAGCTTCAGCTAGTATGTCCAGATACACGTAAACATAACGAAGTCGCAAAACGATTCAATTGCATAATAGAAAACAAGATAAGAACAATAATACATGATTGAAGTATGCCACCAACCTGCTGGGACTTAGCAGTGAAAACTGTCAACTACATATATAATAGAACATCTCACAAATCTATTAATTGCAATATACCATTACAAATGTTATCCAATAAAGTCAACATCGATATATTACTAAATGGAAACTATTCGGATGTGTAGCTGTATTTAGAAAACAAAGAGGGGTTGAGACTAAATTCGGAGCGACAGGAATTAGGAGATTTTTAGTTAGAAACAGCAGTTACAAAATATATCTACCGGAAGATAGAAAAATATTCGAATCAAGGGATGTTAGGTTTATCGAGAGTTAAATTTATATAAACCACTTAGGTGCTGGAAATAGAGTCGAATTAACAACCACAAATACAGATACAGAAAAGGCTAAATTAAACGCTGATTCCAACCCAAAAAACACGTAGCATGACTGAAAAGATAGACAGTCAAATTACATATACATTAGATGTAGGAAAGAGTGATAGGGACACAGACATCAGATATCATGCCTTGTTAACCAAAATGAATAAAGACCCACAAACATATAGGCAAGCTATCAGAACACTTGAGAGCAAGTTTTGGAAGAACGCGATTCGACTGGAAATAAATTTATTGATAGATAAAGATGTATTTATAGAAATAAGCCAAGATAGGACGTACAAAGAGCAAATGAAACCAAACATATTAGATTCGCGCTGGGTATTCAAACGCAAGACCAATGGTGAAGGTAAAATTATATACAAAGCTAGGCTAGTCATAAGAGGTTTTAGAGATAAACATAACTATAAGATACGCGAAACATATGCAGCGGTTTCAAGATCGTTTTTAGTTAAAGCTTTTCTGGCAATAGTTAACAAATTCAATTTGTAAATTAAACAGTTAGACGTAGAAACAGCTTTACTCTACGGAGTCATAGAAGACGACATTTATTTAAAATTACCAAAAGGCCTGACCGAGTGTCAAGAACATATACAAAATAACATACTCAAATTAAAGCGTTCAATATATGGTTTAAAAATTAATCCGAAAAGATGGAACATGAAATTCACGATGGTCGCAAATAAGCAAGACTTTGCGAACAGCGATTTAGACCCGTGTCTGTTTGTCAAATCAAGAGATAGGAAAATATTAGTAATGGTACTATATATAGATGACATTGTAATAATGGAAAACGATGAAAATGAAATTTCTAAAACTATCAAGAATCTCAACAAAGAATTTCAAGTCATGATTTTCGACAAATCGAAAGAATTTTTAGGTATTACGTTTTCCAATATCTTCCTTCCGCTTTTTTGCTCTTCATTCAAGGCTTTATAAAAAGTGTTACAGTGATCGGATTTATTTCAAATATGCGCCGTTTTGTTCGATAATCTGTTTCCATCTAGACAGCAACTTCAAAATACCCCTCTCGCAAGAACCCCTCTCCTTATTTGCGAAGAACTTGGACAGTCACTTTTCACAAGCCTCTTTTGAATCCAACTTTACACCACCAAGGGCGTTCGACATAGACAGGAACAGGTGGTAATCACTTGGCGCTATGTCCGGGCTATATGGCGTATGTGATAAAACCTCCCATCCGAACTCCCGTAGCTTCTGACGAGTCATTAACGAAGTGTGTGGTCTGGCCTTGTCCTGATGGGACACTACACGCTTCCTGTTGGCCAACTGTGGACGCTTCTGCTCGATAGCCTGCTTCGAGCGGTCCAGTTGTTCACAGTAGATGGTAGAATTAAGCGTCTGGCCATATGTGAGTAGCTCATAGTGAATGATTCCCTTCCAATCCTACCAAACCCACAGCAAAACCTTCCTGGCCGTCAATACGGGCTTGGCCAATGTTTCGGACGGTCCACCAGCCTTGGACCACGACCGTTTTCGCTTGATATTGTCGTATGTAATCCATTTTTCGTCGCCAGTTATCATCCGCTTCAAAAATGGGTCGAGTTCGTTCCATTTCAGCAGCACATCGCAGCCGTTGATTCGGTCCAGAAGGTTTTTTTGCATCAAATGATCCGGCACCCAAACATCAAGCTTTTTTTGTATTCAGCCTTTTGCAGATAGTTTAAAATGGTTTGGAGACTAACTTTTATCTCCTGGGCGAGGCCACGAGATGCTACATGCCGGTCTAACTCGATAAATTCTATGATTTGATCGGTATTCGTCGTCAAAGATCTTCCGCCGGCTGGCTTATCCATGGTATTGTTTTCACCGGCTCTGAATCATCGAAACCATTCCTCTGCGGTTTATAGCGTGCCATCCCCCAAAACACGATTAATCTCACGGAACGTTTCTCTAGCGGATTTGCCATTGACGAAGGAAAATATTAAAATAGCGCGAATTTCAGTGTTAGTTAACTCCATGTTTACACGTCCATAACTTTTGAACGCAATATCCAAACTAATCATGCATAGCGTCGTTTTGTACGTTATGTCAAAACCTTTCAAATAATTTATAGTATTGCCAGATACGAGCTCTGTAGCACTTTGTACATAGCCGCGAAATTCATAAGACAAAAAGGCGGAAGGGAGATATTTGACAACCTAATATTAGTATAGATCGCGATAGAAACAATCAAACAATGAAATTGAGTCAAACTAAATTCATAAATAACATGTTTAAGCACTTCGTATTCGAGATAACTAGACCGATAGGTACACCCGTTACGGAAAACGATGCTACAAACTCGATTCGTAAAAACAGAGAAGAAACTGAAGATAAAAACGTCGAAATTCCGAACACGTTGTATAGAGAAGCTGTAGGTTCATTTCTGTACTTGGTAATTTCAACTCGACACGATATATTTTACGCAATTAACGTCCTTAGTAGGCACCAAATAAAACCAACAGATTTCGAATGGGAAATGGTCAAAAAAGTCTTCCAATATCTGGCAGGGAGAAAAGAATTAGAACTGACATTTCAGGGTACTCAAAATGGGCTAACAGCTTATTCGGATGTCAGTCTATCCGATTGAAAAGTTTCACTAACCACATGCAGCTATGTAATAAAGCTGTATGGAAATAATATTGGTTGGAAACTCAGAAAAAACCATGTGCAGTCCTATCCACTTGCCAAGCATCTAGCTATGCGTAACGCGTGCCAGGAATTGATCACGATTCATAACTCCATCAAAATTACACTCCAGGTAAACCAGTCTTCAAAAACGCTGTGTTGCGACAATCAAAACGCTTTAGCCTGCGATAAAACCGATGGTAGCAGTAGACTTGGCATATGATAGATCGCAACGAATATTACCCTAAAGAGTGCGTTAACCATAATTTAGTAGATATAAAATGGGTAAAATTATCCGAACAAGTAGCCGACATATTCACGAAGGGGTTAAGAGTAGAAACACACGTTAGACTTTACCAAGGAAATATTAAATTATTAACATAGTTCTCTACGTTACAGATCGCAGCGAATCAGAGTGGAGTGATGTGCAAAACTAATAAAGATTTTCAAATAAAAAACAGCCACGAAAGAGCCAATTTAAAATCATACGCTCAGCATTAATTCACGATCAGTTTAAAAGAAGATACACTCCAGCTGCAGCACGATTAAAATTGGAATAATGTAGATAAGGTTAAGGATAATTGTATGAAAATGTATATAAACAGGATATACAGCAAGAAACAGATATATATATATATATTGTGACGAGGAACGCAAGCACTGCGTGCGCCTGCCTTCCCCGTCCCATTGCTCTCTCTCCAGCTGTAGCATGTACATATTTATCTGTATATTTATATGTAGAAATGTTTATATGTTGCAGGCCGACGCACAACCACCGGCGGAGAGGTAAGTGAGAGAGAGAGCGGGGAATGGGGAGAGACGGCCACGCGCGCGAAGGATGAGATAGAGAGAAGGCCGCGAGCTTTGAACACGCGTTTTAGCCGGCTTTTCGCTCCACGTGCTTTGTTTTCTTTGCTGTTACGGTGTCGTCTTGGTCATCGTCTACGGGAACACGCCTCGTGCTCCACGTGTTCCCCCTCGCTACGTACCTCTTCTTCGGGGAGGGTACACTCCCGAACGCGCGTGTTTGTGCCACGGCATTGTGTGTGCGTGCAGCGCACTCGCACTGAGGACGGGCCCGAGCGGACGCACTTGTCGCCAGACCCCGTCTCCGCGGAATAACCGCCCCATCCCGGGGTTTCTGGACGGCGACGTCACCGCCGCTCCCGGTGAAGGAAGGTGCTGCTGCCGGACGAGGGCACGCTGCGGGATCATCGAGCCCCGACTCGCTGTAAGTGGCAGCCCCTTTTTTCTCTCTCTCTCTCTCTCTCTTCCCGAACGCCTCGCGCGCCGTCGCCTCGGCGACCCTCGGCCTGCGTCCCGCACGCCTCATATATAGGCGCTGCGTTGTATTCTTGTTTGCACGGCGTTATTAAACCTTGTTTGAATTTTAATTATTTTTATTTTATTATTTCGTGGGTGGTCCGTTAGCCGCCCTACCTCACGCGCAATCCTGAACGCGATATTCGCCCCTCGCGAACCGCCCCTCTCCCTTGCCGAAATCCTTCGGGGCTAAGCCCAGCCGGGCACGAATTTGCAACGGCCGTGCCCGCCGTCCTCGTGCTCGAGGCGGACACGCGCACCGTTACATGGCGCCCAACGCGATCTCGGGATCGCACTTTATATAAGAATATTTCATATATCTTTATATATCTTATTGCATGTATACATTTTATAATATATATGTAATAATATATTATATCATAGTGCCCCGGCGAATATTCGCAAGTGACGCGGATGCGCGAAAACAACTTAATAATTTTATTATATTGAAAATTATAATATTACAGAGTGCGAACGCACAGCACATCACGAGTGTTTACGTTGCGAGCTCGTAGATGTAAACACTCTCGAAGTCGGCCAAGGCCAACGGCAATTCGGCGAAAGCGGATGAAAAGCAGCACAAGTGAAATATAATGCCGAATACGGTAATATAATATTTGTGCAGTTTTTCAAGCAAAACTAATTTTAAGTTAAATAGACACATATACATTAATTTATATAATATTGATATATATATATATATTAATTGGATGTAACTTTAAAATTTAGCTTAAATTAAATATGTGAATTCCATCTAAGCTAAACTAAAATTAATCAATAATTAATTTTTAAGATAGCGTAATATGAAAATATAACTGATATAAATAGATTCACATTCGCCATTATAATATAATAATAAAATTTTCGCCATTATAGGCATAAGGAACATTTAGTGTAAATTAAATATAATTAAAAGTTCTCTTCATTACACATAGTCGACTATAAATAGCGAAGTCAGCGATCTGTGTATACTCACATACACACACCACCGCGACTCTACGCTGTACATACAGTGTACATGCGACTAACGCAAATTTTTCTTTGCTCTCAATTTAATTTGATCAAAATTGATTATCCCCTTTATGCTTTTCGCTTTCGGATCTTCATTTTGATATTGTAATATCTCTAATATTTGTGCAGTATAATTTAAAAATTAAAATTTTTTTTTTTTTTCCGAAAACTAAAAATTAAAAAATTTTTTTTTTTTCGAAAACTAAAATTTAAAAAAATTTTTTTTTTTTGGAAAACTAAAAATTGAAATTTTCTTTTCTCCGAAAACTAAAAATTAAAATTTTTTTTTGAAAACCAAAATTAAATTTTTTTTTAATTTTTCTTTCCTTTTTTTTGAAAACGAAAAATTGAAAATTTTTTTTTTTTGTGAAAACTAAAAATTTAAAATTTTTGTTTTTTTTTCGAAAACCAAAAATTGAAGTTTTTTTTTTGGAAAACTGTAAAATAAAATTTTTTTTTTTTGTAGAAGTTATAAAAGAACTAAAAATAAACTATATTTTTATTTTTTTTTGTTTTTTTTGTGTTTTCCTCTTTTTCTTTATATTTTTGTATTTTTTTTTTACATTGCTTAAAAAAAAAAAAAATATAAAAAGGAAGAACTATTACAGTTTCACAATAAATCTTTTTGGAAAATCGAGAATCCGAAAGCCGAAATAAGAACTTTGGAAAAATTTTTGGTAAATTTCTTTTGATAATTTTTGAAAATTGTTGAATCCTTTTTCTCTTATATTTTCTGTTTTTTTTGCGTCAGTCGCCCCTAATTTTTGCGTTTTCGCCCTCGCACTCCACTATCTCTTGAGATTGCCGGCTTTTAATTATTTGCTTTTAATTATTTAATCGAAAACTTTGGCTGTAACGCTCTATTTTTCTCACGTTGTACTTTTTTTTCTTTTTCCGTTTGTTCGTTTGTCTTCTTCTAATTTTCAACGAAAAGAAATAAAAGATGGCAAATCCGCCAAACGAATTTAACGACTGGCTTCAAAGCCTATGTGAGGAAGAAACAAACCTAATTACAGCGGAACTAGAATTAAAAAATGAGGGTTCCCCATTTCAAAGGGCTGCTAGGCTATACCATAGACTAGCAGGAAATTATAGCCCAGGAGATTTTGTGGAATGCGAGAGTGACAGTGATAGTATAAAAACACGCACGCGAAGAGATAAAAATCTGTTAAAGATAATCGTCACCTCGACAATGCGCGACGCAACAAAAACTTATATTTTGGATCGAATGGAAGCGACGTACGCCGAACAAGCGGACGGATCAGCTGACATACAGCAGGCTCGGGAAATTTACCCGAGCACAGATCAAAGAAATATAACAACAGCTGTCGATCACCAAATACAAAATCTGATCGACTTCAATTTGGCCGAGATGAACAGGCATGAACCGCTCGCATGGAGCACTGCCAACGAATCGCCGATTCAGGCAGCCACCACGAGCGTAATTACGCCTCCCGACTTGGGTGTCACGAATGACACCACACGTCGAACCCAAGTCGCATCTCAGGCGACAAATACAACAGTCGAGCCTCAACCGACTGACCTCGAAAACAATGTAAACCTTCGTCAGGGATTACATGGCCTGCAAAATATGCTGCAAACTTGGATGCAACACCAAAACTGCACTGTCCAAGATTTGCAGCAGAGGCAAAGTGAGATGCACGCTACGCTAGCCAGCATCCAGCAGCAGCTGCAGAAATCGGCGCGACGCGACCGTGTCACTTTCCAAGACACGTACGATCTGCAATACGTGGAAAGTGACAAAAACATCAACAATAATAGGTTTGTAGGGTCGACCGGCGAGCCTACGTTTTCGGCTCCTTGCCACCCTCGGTACCAAGGGCCTGGAAGGGGGGGACATCACATGGATCGAGATGTGATGAGCTCGCCCGCGAATACAACGCGATCAACGCTGTCAAGCACCTTGGCCCAGCGCACGGATATTGGTAAGACCGTGCGCCAATGGAAAATTAGATTCAATGGTGCCAAGGGGAAAAGTGTAGAAGAATTTCTGCAAAGGATCGCGGAATGTCGCAGGTTGACACCGCTCACGGACGAGGACATGCTCAATGCCATGACGGAGCTCCTCGACGGTGTCGCCCTGCATTGGTACCGTCTATCTCGGAAGGACTGGACCACGTGGCAAGAGTTCTGCCACGCAGCCCGGAGCTGCTACGGCGTCGATCGACGCTTCCAAGCTGAGCTAATCAGCGAAGCGCAGCGGCGTACGCAGGCGAAGCGCGAGCCAACACGTGACTACGTGTTTTGTTTGTTAACGATTCTCAATCGGTTCGAAGAACCATGGTCGGACGACAAGCAACTCGCCCTGATATACCGTAATCTACTCCCGGAGATACAGAAGTTAGTTCCGCGGGAGAAGATTACGAGCGTCAATCGGCTAATCGAGCTTGCTCGAGAGGCCGAATGCGTCCTCGATGCGGAGCGAAATTATAAGCCACCGCCATCACCTGAGGACTGCATAATGCCCGAAGTGGCCTTCCATGCGGCCGACACGTCTCGAACGCGCCCGAAACCAAGAATCGCGGCCGTGGACGTGAAGCCGCCCAACTTCAAAGCTCTGGTGCGAGAAGTTTTACAAGAGGCTGGCTTTAGAGCCACCTCACCTGATTTAGAGGCGCCAGGCGTCGCAGCCCTTATCCCGAAGAGGAGCGGTCGCGATTCACGCCCGAGGTCGCCGCGTACAGGAAAAACCAGAGCGCCGACCTCACCTAAGTCGGAGAGGAAGCCCTCCTTCAAAGGAAAGCTGGTGCACGAGCCCCTCAGTGACAAGAACAAAGGTCGGACAGCAGGTCCTGATCCGCGGTTCTTGTGCTGGGGCTGTAGTTGGCCTGGCCACACCTTGCGCAGCTGTCCCGAGTGTTCGGGAAATGCGAAAAAGGGCGAGTAATTGAGGTCCAACTCGCCCCTACGCTCCGTGAGACCTCTGAAGATCAGCATGCAGCTGCGAGGACACAGGGTAATGATGATTGCCCCCTCCTGTCTGTAAAGGAGGAGCATCACGACCGTGACTCCACTGACTCAGCCACAAGTGTCGACCCCGATCGGTATTCACGATGGTGGGTACAGGTAGGCATAGGCGAGTTTCGCATTCATGCACTGCTAGATGCAGGGGCTGCTCGTACAGCTCTCGGAGCAATCGGCCTGCAGATTGCATCTGCCCTCGGTCGTCTAGTTCGACCCTTCCCTGGATCTGGCGCTCGACTCGCCACGGGAAAAATTGAGCCGATAATAGGCCAGGTGGCCCTTCCGTTTGCCATAGCAGACGTAGAAATAGAGCTAGACGTCATCATAATTCCAGACTTGGAAAATGACTGTCTGCTCGGTGCAGACTTCTACCGCGCCTTCAATGCGGTCATCCACCCGCGCGACAACACCATGTCGATCGAGGGTGCTGCGGATTTCGTTCCGTTACAACTCTGCACCGTCTCAGTTACCTCGGCGTATTCGCTTGCCTCTATAGGCTTGGCCGATATTGACGATAGTCAACGCCGAGCTCTCGAGGAACTCCTCGACCGGATGCTGCCTCCGGCTGATCAGCCTTTGGGCTGCACACATCTGACCGACCACGTGATCGATGTCGGCGATGCTAAGCCGATTAAGCAGCGTTATTATCCGGTCTCTCAGAAGATAGAGCTGGAAATGCATGCGCAAGTTCGCAAGATGCTTGATCAGGGCGTAATTCGCAGGTCAACCAGCGAATGGTCTAGCCCCGTCGTGATGGTTCGCAAGAGCGATGGGAGCTACCGATTCTGTGTGGACTATCGCAAATTGAATTCCGTGTCCAAGGTCAGCGCGTACCCGCTTCCTTACATGGACGTAATCTTACGGAAACTGAGAAATGCGCGATACATCTCCACCCTGGACCTCAGCAGCGCCTACCATCAGGTCCCTCTTCGTGAGGAATCGCGACACCTCTCTGCCTTCACGGTTCCAGGCATGGGGTTATTCGAATGGACCCGTATGCCATATGGTGTCGCCGGTGGCCCTGCCACCTTTCAGCAGTTAAGCGATAAGCTGATCGGCCCTGAAATGGAGCCGGTGGCCTTCGCCTACCTCGATGATGTGATCATCGCTACGGAGAGCTTTGACGAGCACCTCAGGTGGCTCGAACATATCCTGAGACGGATTTCCGATGCCGGCTTGACCATCAATCGGCAGAAGAGTAAATTCGGACTCGCGGAGGTACGGTTCCTCGGCGTCCTCGTGGATCGTGACGGTTTTCGACCCGATCCGGATAAGATTGCACCAATCTTGACTTACGCCGCACCAAAGAACCTGAAGCAGCTCCGTAGGTTTTTAGGCCTTGCGTCCTGGTATCGCAAGTTCTTAGAGAACTTCGCAACGCTTGCTGAGCCTCTCACCCGATTAACCAAGAAGAACATCAAGTACCATTGGGGAGAAGAGCAACAGCAAGCCTTCGAACAAATCCGGGCGCTCGTCGCATCTGCACCCGTCCTTTCTCGACCGTCGTTTGGAGAAACGTTCGTCATCCAAACGGACGCCAGCGACTCGGGACTAGGCGCCGTGCTCACGCAAGCTGTTGATGGCGTGGAGCGCGTGCTCTCCTACGCTAGTCGCACGATGACTGCGGCTGAGCGTAACTATTCGGTCACCGAACGTGAGTGCCTCGCCGTGCTATAGGCTGTGCGTAAATTCCGCCCGTACGTCGAGGGCTATCACTTCCAGGTGATAACCGATCACAGCAGCCTTCGTTGGCTGCACTCATTGCGCAACCCCACGGGCAGACTCGCCCGTTGGGCCTTGGAATTGCAGGGATTCGACTACGAAGTCATCCATCGGAAAGGTACCTTGAATTGCGTACCAGACGCCCTCTCTCGTTTGTACGAAGACGAGCCGACCTGCGAAGTCGCCTCTCTCGGCGTCACCGATGTGCAAGACCCCTGGTATTTGCGCCTTCGTAAGAAAGTGGTGAGCGATCCGACCAACCTCCCATGGTGGAAAGTCGTTGGGCAGCGACTATACTACTACCGTCCCGATCCTGCCGTCGAGGATTTAGTAGACGACCAGGATGCGTGGAAGTTAGTCGTGCCTAAAGAAGATCGTCGTACCGTTCTGCATGAATGTCATGAGGAGCCCACAGCTGGTCATTTCGGACGCCATAAAACATATGACCGAATTGCACAATCATACTATTGGCCATCCATGCACAAAGATGTGACACAATTTGTCCGTGACTGCACCGTGTGCCAACAATGTAAGGTACAGCAGACTGCACCAGCTGGCCTGATGGGCCATCGAACGGTCACCCGCCCTTGGGAAATAGTAGCTGGAGATGTGATGGGTCCATTTCCGCGATCTACCCGGGGATACGAGTATTTGCTCGTCTTCATGGATCTATTCACTCGCTGGGTAGAATGTATTCCCATCAGAAAGGCGAATGCGCAAACGATTCGCCGCGAGTTGAAAGATCGCGTATTTTTACGCTTTGGTACGCCCGAAGTATTCCTATCGGACAATGGCACCGAATTTCGTAATAAAATCATTGAGAAATTCCTTGTGGAGCGTGGGGTGGAGCATTCCACGATACCCCCTTATCACGCTCAAGCCAATCCGGTAGAGAGGGTCAATAGGACTCTGAAGACCGCGATAATCGCCTTCATTGAGGAGTCTCACAGTACTTGGGATGCGCACATCGCCGAGCTGATGTTCGCGTACAATACATCCGTACAAGACTCCATTGGCGTAAGTCCGGCCTTCCTTAACACGGGTCGTCACCCCTCAGCCCCTGGCACACATCGTCGCCAGGAGGAGCAGCGCGCACAGATTGCGCAAGAAGAGGCTGCTCTACAACATTGGAAAGAGCGCATGGAGAAATTATCTGATCTCCATCTAAAGGCAGCGGAAAACTCGCAAAAAGCGCAGGCAAAGCAAGCTCGCTATTATAATGCGAGACGTCGCGACGTGCATTACGCGATTGGCGATCGCGTATGGCGGCGTAATCGCATCCTCTCGTCAGGCATACAGGGCGTCAGCGCCAAACTGGCCCCAAAATTCGACGGGCCCTTTACCATCACGGAGAAACTCTGCACGAATGTTTATCGACTGGTCGACTCTACGGGAAGAGATGCTGGTAAGCATCACGTCGCCGACCTGAAGCCCTACCATCGAGATCACGACCCCGAAGATGATAGCAGTTCCGACACGGAAGAGCCTTCGGGCGAAGAGCGTGACTGCGATGCGTCAAATTGTAATGTCGAGGCGAGCGAGCGAACCCGCATTGTAACACCACTGGTGAGCGTACGGCGCCCCGACGACGCGCCTCATTGTAATTCCGATACAAGCGTGCGAAGCGATACCCCCGCGGGCAATGCCACGCGATCTAAGACCGATATCGCACCGCGTAGATTAGGGAGGCCGCGTAGGACGCGAATCGTAACCCGTCGAAGAACCCAAGCGCGAGCCCCTGCGGAGCCCGATAACAGCGAAGCCGCCTGCCATAACGACGTGCACCTGGTGAGGCGAAAAGTAGGTCGCCCCAGGAAGAGCGGACGCTCAACCCCGCCGCGGGACCAATCTCCCCGCCGCACTCGGGCCCAAGCCCGCGCCCGTCAACGGGCCGACTAGCTTCGATTATTGACTGGCGCCGTTATTGACGGAGGAACACCGGCGATTGTTACCTCCAAAAACAACTGCGTCTAGGGAAGAGAGTTCTTTACCCGTCCTTCCTCATCCCAGTGATCCTCAGCGGTAGACCGCAGCCACCCCGTTCCTCATCCTGACACGATGGTCGATCTGAGAGAGAGATGTTGGGTCGAGCTGTCACGCTTCGGCTACCAGCGTCTGGAGGGGGGCGTGTGACGAGGAACGCAAGCACTGCGTGCGCCTGCCTTCCCCGTCCCGTTGCTCTCTCTCCAGCTGTAGCATGTACATATTTATCTGTATATTTATATGTAGAAATGTTTATATGTTGCAGGCCGACGCACAACCACCGGCGGAGAGGTAAGTGAGAGAGAGAGCGGGGAATGGGGAGAGACGGCCACGCGCGCGAAGGATGAGATAGAGAGAAGGCCGCGAGCTTTGAACACGCGTTTTAGCCGGCTTTTCGCTCCACGTGCTTTGTTTTCTTTGCTGTTACGGTGTCGTCTTGGTCATCGTCTACGGGAACACGCCTCGTGCTCCACGTGTTCCCCCTCGCTACGTACCTCTTCTTCGGGGAAGGTACACTCCCGAACGCGCGTGTTTGTGCCACGGCATTGTGTGTGCGTGCAGCGCACTCGCACTGAGGACGGGCCCGAGCGGACGCACTTGTCGCCAGACCCCGTCTCCGCGGAATAACCGCCCCATCCCGGGGTTTCTGGACGGCGACGTCACCGCCGCTCCCGGTGAAGGAAGGTGCTGCTGCCGGACGAGGGCACGCTGCGGGATCATCGAGCCCCGACTCGCTGTAAGTGGCAGCCCCTTTTTTCTCTCTCTCTCTCTCTCTTCCCGAACGCCTCGCGCGCCGTCGCCTCGGCGACCCTCGGCCTGCGTCCCGCACGCCTCATATATAGGCGCTGCGTTGTATTCTTGTTTGCACGGCGTTATTAAACCTTGTTTGAATTTTAATTATTTTTATTTTATTATTTCGTGGGTGGTCCGTTAGCCGCCCTACCTCACGCGCAATCCTGAACGCGATATTCGCCCCTCGCGAACCGCCCCTCTCCCTTGCCGAAATCCTTCGGGGCTAAGCCCAGCCGGGCACGAATTTGCAACGGCCGTGCCCGCCGTCCTCGTGCTCGAGGCGGACACGCGCACCGTTACAATATATATATATATATATATATATATATATATATAGATATATATATTGTGATGGGACGATTTCGACACACACAAAAAAAATAAATTTAATGTGGTTCAATTTATTCGCGCTCACAAAAAACAATTATAACTTCACTCGTTCACTTACCTCAGAGGAGGTCCCGCCAGCCTGAAAAAAGGGGAATCTCGGGAAAAGAAACTGGTCGCATTACCACAAGAACTATACTCAATCGAAATTTATTTGTCCGCAACTTACATACCGTACCCTCCCTCTAGTCAGAGCACATACTACGCTCCCGGTCCACGTGCTCGGCACACCCCGACCGCGACCCGCGCCCCGACGCGCCTACCGAACCCGGGGAAGGATGTCGAGGGATGGGGAGGGGGGGACAGGGAAACACACGCGGTGAATGTTCCGCTCACCGGATAATCGCTGACGTCCGTCCTGCTGTGGACACACGAGCTCACCGGATCGGTCCTTGTGACTGCCCTTCTCGTAGGCTCAGCTTCCTCGGCTCTCCCGTCTTCCTTCTTCTTGCTTCACTCACTCTCTCTTTCTCTCCGTACCTCCTACTCTACCTCTATTCTGCTTCTTCTCTTATCTCTGCCCACTTCCGTTCTTTACTTCTTCTCTCACTCCCTTCTCTACTTCTTACACTTGTTCCTCCCTTTCTTCTCCTTACTTTCCAACACTTACTATCTCTCATACTTTCTTTCTTCACGACTCTACTGTTCTCCTTGGCGGTCAACGACACACTGCTCTCTCGTTCTCTTTCTCTTCTTCTTTTCGACTCGGAGGTGGCGCGCGGAGTCTTCTCGTCTTGTTGCTCGCAGGGAAGAAGGAGGGAAGGGGGGGAGTTCGGCGGCTGCCGGCGACGACCGACCGCGGTCGTGACGTGCCGAACACGCGCTTACAAGAAAGTCGGTTGACGCCTTTAACACCTTTTTTATTATGTACCCTATCCTATTATCTATAATGAAATTGATTAATTTTCACTACCTCTTATCATCTAATTTATACTTTAGTTTATTATGTCTATATCTCTTACTATCTATCTTATCTATTTATTATCTCTAGTTAATTTATTTCTATTATCTCTATCATCTTAATCTATTTCTTCCTTTCGTTAATTTATTTCTAACAATTTTACCACTCATTGTATTATCGCGAGTATCTATTAGAGAAAAAAAAATAAATCGGACTTTTGACATTATTTATGGTTGCATTTTTAATTTGGTGTTTTTTTTTTTAACTTATAAATAAACTATAATTACCTTTTCTATGATCAATAACCACGTCTTATATGCATTTTATGACAAATGTATATTAAGATATATATATTAAAAAAAAGTTATAACTATTATCTGTATTCTTTCTATGTCTAGTGAGCAATTATTAAACTTTGAATGAAAGCATTAACTTTCATTCAGTATATATAAAAACTTAGCACTGCTTCAATCCTATAAATTACATAATCTGTGAGCAGACCAAATATTTAGAGAGTTGAAGAAAGAAAAAAAAAATTTTTTTTTTTAGTTCAACGATTTTCAGGATTATTTAGCAATTTTACTTAGCAACAATGTTCTATTATTTATTCTTATTTCTAATTACTTCTATTTGTTTTAGTTTATTCTAAGTATTCCTAATTACCGCTAACTTATGCCATTTATTTATTCTTATTTCTAATTACTTCTGTTTAATTTATTTTACTCTAAGTATTCCTAATTACCGCTAACTTATGCTATTTATTTATTCTTATTCCTAATTATCTCTATTTAATTTATTTTATTCTAAGTATTCCTAATTACCGCTAACTTATGCTATTTATTTATTCTTATTCCTAATTATCTCTATTTAATTTATTTTATTCTAAGTATTCCTAATTACCGCTAACTTATGCTATTTATTTATTCTTATTCCTAATTATCTCTATTTATTGTAATGATTCATTTCATTTATTTATAATTATAATCTATAATATAATATAATATAATATAATATAATATAATATAATATAATATAATATAATATAATATAATATAATCTATAAATTACATAATCTGTGAGCAGACCAAATATTTAGAAGATTGAAGGAAACAAAAAATTTCATAGTTCAACGATTTTCAGGATTATTTAGCAAATTTAATTCGCAACAATGTTCTATTATTTATTCTTATTTCTAATTATTTCTAATTTATTCAATTATTCATTTCATTTATTTATTTATTTATGTCTCTTATCTCTTCAGCGATGTGGTTGTATAACAATCTGAGGCATGGCTGTTGGTTCGTGTGCGCGACGAACCGGGAGGAGGGGGACCGTGCCGAGCACAAGGCGCGACGGCGCGCGCGAGCGCCTTCATGTCTGCATGTCCGCGAAATGGCGCGCGCGTCGTCGTTCTTCCCTGGACAAGTCGGCGCGGGCGCCTTGTGACGCTCGTCACAATATATATATATACATATATATATATATATATATATATATATATATATTATAACGCGCGCTTTCTTTGTGGTCATTGACCCACTAGCGCCGATTATTTTAATGATAAATCTTACCTGAATTTCTGCGGAGGTCGTCTTCCTGAAATGAGGGAAGGGGGTGTATACTGATAAAGAGAAGTCTATTACCTAGACTAATAGTGAAATATTTATTTAATTGTTCTTTAAGAATTTTACATTCGGACCGGTGATATAATCGTTGGGTGCCAGCTGAGACACGGCTCTCAGCGCGAGCCGTAGTCAGCTCGTTTTATTTGTTCACGTCGGTCACGCAGCACTGCACGAACGCGAGCTCCGCGTTAACCAGGTGGTCACGGCAGGCTGTCCAGGGTGGCGAATTCCACGCGGTGTGGATGATATATAAAAGTGCGTCGCGAACACTCCAAACCGAGTTCACGCGATACTTATCTAACTAGCTAGTAAACTATATTCATGATCCCAGGGCGGCTCTCTGTAAATCTCGCGTAAAATTCACTCGAGGACAGAACTGAGGAGGAACACTTACCCCGCGCTCTCCACTCGTCCCTCACTCCTCGGCGATGACTCGTACGCCGTGGCAGACGTCTCGGGATGACAGTTCCCGGTCTTATTTTTGAGTCCTTGCGCTCGCAGGATTGCCTCTTGCACGGGACCTGCACTTGTCCTCGTGCATGGGAATGGAGGTCACCCTCACCGCTCGTGAGCCGTAGATGGATTCTTGCGGCCCTACTTCTTGGCTACCTGGCACCGAAATATTTCCAAGAGAGAGAGAGCTGTTGCTCGCTCGGCTCCGTAAGGCAAGAGAGAGAAATATATTTCTCGAAACCCATCACCGGTCGCGGCCCTCCCGAAACGGTGTAGTGGGGAAGAGTATGCCTCCCCACCCATCTCCGCTTAATATGGCTCACCACTCGCGGGTAATGTGGTTGAGTAAGTGAGACAAAAATAATTTCTGTATATCGTTCGAATTTTGTTCGGAACGATTATTCGGACTAATAATATTAATGTGAAAATTGTCTGATTCGACGAAAGTGTAGTAACGCATTTCCCACGTTACAATATATATATATATATATATATATATATATATATATATACACCTTTGTCACAATGTAATACTTCGATTGTTTGTTCGGAATGATTGTTAGATTGTATTAATAAAATTGAAAGGCATTGATCGCTTGTGCTTCTATGCTAACGAGAGAGTGTGTTGGCATAAAGGGTGTTAGCGTGACGCACTTCGCGGAATTACCGCCTGTGTACATGTGTGTACGTGAGAGCGCACCGCTCGACAGCTTCACGCTGCTTCGTTCGTTGCACTAGTTCGTTGTAGTTCGCTGTAGAGATCAGTTCTGTTCTGACGCGCTTAATAAAGACTAGTATATCATACATATATATAATACTCTGCTTATTTATTTGTTGTATATATATATATATATATGTATATATATATGTATATATATATGTATATATACTGTAACACCTTCACATTGTCCCTGAAGAGGGACGAGTAACCCCAAGAGTCCCAATTCGGAGTTGACCGAAGTGTTTAAAGCGTTGGTTTGAATGGAGTCCATATGCCGGATGTTGGCACCTCTGATCAATCATCTCACAGAGACATCTCAGGCTGAACTAGGACCAAAAGCGGTATCGGACAACAACCAATAAGCGATCTATGAGAAACCCGTACAGAACATTCAAAAAAGGTTCCCGATGTTACCGTGCTTATAAGTCTTGTAATTATACCAAAGTGTTCGATAAATGGGAAGCGAGGCATCTAATAGAGATTTGGTTGACCTGTGCACTCAACATGACCGTGGATGTGATAGTTCAAGGACCTTGTTTCTTAAACCTTCGATCATCTTCGCTGATCAGGGTGAACCTAGACCTGATCCCATTGAAGAACCATAACTGACCTACAAATGTGACAGTAGAGAACCCTAGCCAGATAGTTGTAAGTTCAGAGGAAGCGCGCTGGTGGATTCTGGTAAAAATTACAAAGTTGCGAATTCGTGCATTATATATTACTGGTGCATAACGCACTGTCATAGACAAGATCGGACTGCAGTTAGCCACGATTTACCAGAGGGAGTTCAACACAGCGTCTGGAGTTGGCGCTAAAGGCTCAAAGAACCCCTAGTTATACGTTAAGGGCCATGTCGAACTGCCATTTGAATTGGCAGAACTTATGCGCGATCTATGAGTCGTTGTGATCTTGGAACTAAAGATTGACTATTATTATGTAGGTGCCACATTCGCATGTGCGTTCGAAACCATCCATGACTTAACTGAGAATTCTCTAAACGTTAAGGCAGTGAATCGACGGATCAAGTTGGAAATAGCTTCAATAACGCTTAACGAAATCCAATACCTGGCACCATTGAGATTAACTAATGGCTTATTGTTCAAGCGTAAAAGAAAACATTTGTTGTCAATAAGGCTCTTAATATAATTATACATAGCAATATGATTTTTCGAATTTTCCATTTGAATAACCAGGGGGTTTTGGGTCATTAAGATGTATTTAGTATGCGATGGCAAAGGCAGGTTCATACCTGCAGCGCTAAGGGTCGACCCACCTTGGCACGTAGCACCACCCCCCTCATATCGGTATCCTATACCTTGCATGCACACCTGTCTGAGCCAAAACAATTTAATATTATAAACCAATTGTATAGGTTTCTATATATATACTACTTTGTACGCACGAAATATGTATAATTCAGACGAGATCGAGACACGAAAGAGAGTACATCGATACTCACACGCTAGAGATAATTTACCCGCGCAGATCTATTTTGTTTTACTTTGTTCTTGTGTATATAATAAACGTTCCTTGCTATATAAATTCAAGGTTACTCCAGTTATTTTACTATATGCACACGTCCTTTAGTGTACGGGTGGAGAGAGACAGCGATAGTCGAATACTAGTTGTTCATGAATGAGAATAATTTCGCTCAACAAAAACATTTTGGTCCTTCGAGCCGAATAGCAAACAGTATATCGTCTATAACAAGTGTTCAACTCAAGTAATCAAGAATCAGAGTAATCGACTTCAGCAAGAGAAACAAGGCTAGTAGTCAAGTGGTGAATTCACATCAAATACAGCTGAGATAAATTTCTGTTGGAGCAGCATCGGATATATGTGCCTGAGTAATATAAAAAACTCGCTAGTATAAAGTCTACAACAAGAATCAAACAAGCTTACGAGGTAACGAAACACTATAGTTGTGCAGCAGTCAGCAGCCATTCTTAAATCTAGTCAAGATAAAGGTTGCCAAGAAGACTACTATTCACCTGATAGAAAAATCGAAGTCATTCAAGTCAATGAGACTTAAACAAGTCGCGAGTACGAGTACAGCAGATTCTACAAGTGAGCCACGACGACCACAAGAAGTTGCAACATCAACACAAATAAAGTAAGAGCATCTCGATCAGATCCTTCTCCGTTTATCCTCCCCTCTCCCTTAAGCTTCTATTATTAAAAATAGTAAAATCTAGTGAATAAAAACATGAGTGAGGCACAATATAATGCGCTCATAAAATCGCGCGGCGTTGTAAAGGGGAGTGTCACAAAACTAATTAATTTTTTCGTAAATAATCTTAATGCTGACATTCACGATGTAGAACTGCGAAAAATTAAATTAGAAGAATACTACAAGTCATTTAATACTCTGCAAGCAGAGATCGATAATATTATTTTGCAAGCTAGAGATAGGGAAGCACTTGAAAATCAACAAGATACTGAACGTAATCTGTTTGAGAAACAGTATTTTAACTGTGCGCGAGTAATTAGTGAGCGAGTACATATATTAAAAGTGCCCGTTAATTTACGTAGTAACACGAATAGAATCGCGCCAGCTCAGAACGTAACTATACAACACGTAAATTCGTTGCTGCTCCAACTTAAGATAGCACCATACGACGGAAATCCGCTTGAGTGGATATTTTTTAACAACGCATTTCAGTCGTTGCCGCGTAATGTCAGTACTATTCCGACCTCACAAAAGTTTTATTTATTACGTGATCTGTTACGCGGAGATCTAATTTCAATATTAGATCGGCTTGAGTGTTCCAATGAAGACTATGAACTTGCATGGGATTTACTCAAGGAACAATGTGATAAGCCGCGTAGAATTATAAGTCCGCATTTGCAAGCGTTATTTGATTTGAATTCCATTACGAAAGAATCACCAAGTAGTTTAAGAGCCTTGAGAGAAGCTGCGCAAAAGCATGTCAGTTCCCGTAAATTATTACAAGAACCAATAGATCAGTGGGACTCGATTTTAAATTTTATAATTACACAGAAATTGGATAAGGTAACGCACAGGACATGGGAATGTTCTCTCAGAGACAAGGATAAACCTACATTCAATCAATTAATGAGTTTTATTTCTATACGCGAGCGCGGTGATGATAATGAGTCAGTTAGCTTTTCAGTAAATAAACATACTACCAATAAGGGTGCTCATCATTTAAAATCAGTAAATACATCGCGCGGGATTTCACTTGTAAGTACGCAACGGCAATTCGCGTGTAATTTTTGTGAGGCGCCGCATAGCATCTGTACCTGTCAAGCATTTTTGAATTTGATGCCTATTAAGCGGAATAATGCAGCGAAACATAATAAGTTGTGCTTGAATTGTTTGCGCGATAACCATCCTACACTCAAATGCAATTCATCGGCCTGTAGAAAATGCCACAAGAAGCACAACTCATTATTGCATATAGATCATAGTTCAACTGCACAAACATCGCATATATTCACGCAAGAGCACCCGGCCACGACAAGCGCTTGTGCTAAAATCGCGACTACACTGACAGCGACGGTAGATTCGGAAGCTTTATTGGGAACTGCGTGCGGATATATACTGGATCAATTTAAAAAGCCACATGAATGTAGAATATTACTTGATGGGGGCTCGCAAACAAATTTTATCATAAGGATAATATCAGAAGGATTTCTGTCATATCTAAACTTAAAGGGGGGGAAGTAAACGTGCCAGTAACGGGACTCAGAGAATTGATAACCCGTGCTAAATCAAAGGTTTCAGCGGTAATGCGATCGCGAGTTAATAATTTTAAACAGGAATTGGAGTTCATGGCGTTACCTACTATTACAGGCAGTCTTCCATCGCGCAAAATTAATAAAGGTATACTACAGATATCACGAAATCTTAAATTAGCTGACCCGGAATTTGACAAACCGGCACAAATAGATGCGTTCATAGGCGCGACAGCCTTTTACAAATTATTATGTAACGGGCAATTTTATTTAAACTCACGTGCAACGGTAGTTTGTCAAAAAACCTTACTTGTTTGGGTTGTCATGGGTGAAGCAGACGTTTTAACGTCGAGCACTGAAAGGGCGATATTTTGTAATCTTGTGGCGGATTTAGATAAACAATTAGCACGTTTCTGGGAAATTGAAGAAGTTTCAACTAAACGTCATAAAAGTAACGAAGAAAACTTATGCGAAAAATTGTATGGCGACACTACTAATCACAAGGACGGGCGATATATAGTACAATTGCCTTTCAATGAATTTAAGAATCAAATTGGCGAATCATATTCTATGGCACTTAAGCGATTCTATACGCTTGAGCGAAAGTTAGACAGAAATCCAAATCTGAAGGCCGAATATATAGAGTTTTTGCACTTACGAATATTTACACTGTGACCATATGAAAAATATTTCAAAACAAAATCAGATTGACGAGGGTTGTTATATACCACATCATGCCGTTGTTAAGGTCAAAAATCTCACAACAAAGGTATGCGTAGTTTTTGATGCCTCCGCGAAAAGTGCATCTCAAATAACGCTTAATAACGCGTTGTTAACGGGTCCCACGGTTCAGGATAAACTTGTGAATATTTTAATGCGTTTTCGGCTTCATAACATTGTTTTTGCTGCAGATTTAAAAAGAATGTATAGTTTGCTGGAATGCAAACTTAGATTGCATTAATTATAAATTTGGCGAATGGTCAGAAGAAAGGCGCGTAACAAAGCGAACAATTTTATCCGAGATCGCGCATTTATATGATCCCCTTAGTTTAGTAGGTCCTGTAATTGAGCCAAACAATTTAATATTATAAACCAATTGTAAAGGTTTCGATATATACTACTTATTGTACGCACGAAATATATATATATATATATATATATATATATAATTCAGACGAGATCGAGACACGAAAGAAAGTACATCGATACTCACGCGCTAGAGATAATTTACCCGCGCAGATCTATTTTGGTATACTTTGTTCTTGTGTATATAATAAACGTTCCTTGCTATATAAATTTAAGTTTACTCCAGTTATTTTACTATATCCACACGTCCTTTAGTGTACGGGTGGAGAGAGAGCGATAGTCGAACACTAGTTGTTCATGAATGAGAATAATTTCGCTCAACAAAAACACTTATCTTGTGAAACGACTCGAGTAGGCGAACCTGTTTTAAAAGAAAATACTGATTTGGATCGCATCAATAAGTTCTCCAGATTGACGTCCATTGGTCTCGCGGATATAACTTGCTAGGAGCAATTCCAATTGAAAAAGCTATTAATCGAAATCCGGCCGGCAAGAAAAGCACTAATGGACGTACAACAACAGAGCTTTTCATAGATTTAGTCAATGCTCGCCCAACACGCTTAGCCAGTCAAAAAAATTTAAAAGGAGATGCACTCTCAAGTTAAAGTCTGCTGGTTTTTGAAAGACTGAAATAATCGAACCAACCAGTAGTAGTTAGTCGAGGGCTTGCGATGGTATGTAAACGCAACAGTAAATGTCGATGTTGCATCAATTTCAAAAAGTAAATTTAGTTTCGAAGCTTGATATAAACCCGTTACCTAACACGAATCTGGTTCTAAGAAAGCTTCACGCAGCTAAATATATTTCAACCTTAAATCTGTTCAGCATGTATCATAATATACGACTTTAACAAAAATCTAAGCGATTACAGAATTTATGGTACTTGAAATGACATTTTTTCAATTTGACATTATGGCTTTCGGTCTGTCGAAGGGTGGAGTGTCGTTCCAACACCTAGCAGACAGAATAATCGGATCAAATTTCGAAACGAACACTTTTTCATATCTTGACGATATTATTATCGCAACTGAAACATTCAAAGAATATTTAGACTGGATACGTAATATTCTAAGTCAAGTATATGAAACTGGACTCACGATTAGTTGAAAAGAAAGCGTCCTTGGACATACTGAAGGGGAAATATGCGACACGCCCAGCGTTCACTAGGCTTCATTAGCGTATGAGATATCGAAAACGGGGTTGTCTACGCAGGAAACACCGGCGCATACTTGCGATGCGTTAACATCCGTTCAGGGTAGCTAGTGAGGTCGTCTATGTAAGAATATTTCTTTTTTATTGCAAATAGAGACATTAATCGAGGAATCTTTTGTTGCTTGCTAAACGGAAAGAGCTGCTTGGAGACATGTAGAGACAAGGGTTCGGTCTGTCGATTATTCGACGGGGTTATAGAACCGCCTGCCTCTTTCCTCTAACTTGATTCCTTCTGAAAATGTCCTCTGATATCATTGATGAAGTGGATGAGGAAGATTTGGTTTCAGAAAAGCGGAACTATGTTTTCTTATGGCGCCACAAGTCAATGTTCGGCCCTTCTCGTTCGAAGGGCAACGAATGAGGAGGAAGCCATCCTCATGCTCGATCTCTGAGATTCGAGATCACCCCTTTTAAAGCTGAAGCTGCGAGTCAAGAGGAGATGCGTTCGGATCGAAATCAATAACGTGACCCTGTAGATGGAGCTGCTAGCCCAAGCCATTAACCAGGACCGTCTTTCAGTCCTGTCAGAGCTGGAGTTCTAAGAAAAAAAGAGGTGAGGGCAGAGACGCATTTGAGCTCCATAACGGGAGAAGTGGTCTCCAAGACGTCATCCCTCACTCCTGGGGTATAAGACCTAGAAAACTAAGAGGAACACAACTGCAACGACCCAACACGGATTGTTTGTCCGTCTCTCTCAAAACAGAAGCTTCAGGTATCGGGAGAGACGAGGAATTAAGGGCACCTTTCCCAAAGCTGACTACGTTTTAGCGCATGAAGTAACTACTATTGACAACCTTGGCTAATTATAAAGTTAGGATTGACATCACAGACGCAGGTTCTCGACCTCTGGAAGGAGATGCGGGACCGATCGAGTAGTCGGCAGTAGGTCGGCCCCGTTATATCCTAGACGATTGACAATCTCGAAGAATTGACCAAAACTCGAGAAGAATTCCTGAGAATACGTCGGCAATGCCGGAAAAAGTCAAATTGGGAATATAAATAGCCGAAAAAAATAAGAAGAATAAAAAAAAAATAAAAACAAAATTATGGAGCTCATTAAAATACATATTTTTTATTGTATACATGATGGTTTCGATTATTGTAATGATTCCGATTATGACATTACATGATTCGATTACCACAATGATTTCAATTATTGTAAGGGATGTAAACTGCTAACATAGAATATAGTTTATTATTTTTATTTTAATTTATGTTATTTTATTATTATTTTCATTTATTAGTTTTAATTTTTAAGCTAATTAACTTTAGTAATAAGTTTTATTTCAGATTCTTCGGGGGTGATAATAGACAAGGATAGTCTGACTGTCATTATTTTAGTTAATATATTATATTATAATAACTAGAAGACCGATAAAAATATTTATTAATTTAATAAGATAATGCATTCCTTTGATAATCAACTAACTATTTAGTTAAAACTAAAATACATTAAGTACATTATAGTTATTTAGTTTATGAATAATGGTGAATTATTAAATAAGTTATACTTAATAATTATTTTTCTGCCCAGGAAATAATTAGTTGTAACAAGTAAATATTTAGTCAATAACGTTTGACTCTTCTATAAATTCTTTCATTTATTCAAAAAACAGTTTTTGGACTTATACAATAGTTATTTAATATTACTGAATATTTATTTAATTACATGAAACAAATATTTAGTTGTTTTAAAGAAACGTTGCTTTGTTTATAGTATTTTTTTCACTGATACTTCATTTATTCGCTTCTGCTAAATAGTTAGTTAACTTTACTAATTACTCTTATTAAAACTAAAAAACATTTATTTAAATTCAGTTGCTTGTCTCTACAAAATAAGATTAGTTATTTATACTAAATCATTTAGTAGATTTAATTATAATGCTTTTGAATTAACTAAAAATTTAGTTAAATCTACTAAATCTTATTTTTGCTAAATCATTTAGTTAATTTTATTCTTTTTTATTTCTATCAGTGGAATATTTATTTAAGTTAATTAAATATATTTTACTAATTCCTTTTACTAAATATTTCACAGAAGTAACTAATCTTTTTTTCAGTGTATTATGCACCCTTTGTATGAAGTCACATTTTCTTTTAATAAATATATTTTCTTTACAGTCCCTATATTTCTACTATTCTTTCCCTTACTTGCTTTGGCTTTCGCTTTCCCTCTCTGTTGAACGCAGAACCATTAAGGAATTTCCAAGACAGCGACGTCTACCGAACAACTACTATCTCAAGCTGATAAGCTTTTCCCATGTAAAGCGAGCGAGATTTCTACTCCTTTTCTCTAACCTCCACAGTATTGAGGGCAAAGAGCAGAGATAATAGGGAGAGATTGACAGACCCCATATAACAAGACAGGACGACTTTTCAGCAGCCATGAACGGGCGTCCCCCCTACTTTTTGAAAACATACGCTACATACGCACTCATGAAAAGTGTTCTATAAGATTTTATGTTTCTGTCTGTACTTTAATAGTAGTAACTTTATATATTTTTTTAAAGTTTTTATATATATACGTCCTCAAATTTACAAAGAAAACAATCGTGGAAGTAACTTTATCAACAATTTTAAATTTATTATAACGAATCAAAATGAATGTATCGTTAAGTACCGAACAAAAAGAGAAAAATTCAATAGAGAAGCAGCAGTTTATAGAAAAATGGTTAAATGACATTTCTGATTCGGAGAAATTTACCGTAGCTAATAACAAGAAAAAATTTATTCAACCTTCAAAAATTCGTAAAAAACGTACATTATCTTCCCCACCTACGTCAGCTATAGTAAATACAAATAATTTAGGATCATGTAATTTGAGTTCAATTTCAAATGAAAAACTTCCTATTTCAATAAAAGATGATAAAAAATTATATAAACTAAGTAAAGTAGCTAGATTATTAAGTGATACAGAAGAGATTCAATTTAAATATTCTAATTCATTAAAACAAATACAATCTTGAACATGGATCATCAAAAAAATTGTATGTTATTTTTGTTCAGATATATTGATTCCTTCTAATAAAAAATTATAGATTAAAGTATTTCAGATTTAAAGGAGTTGTTGAATGTATCTTTATCTGACACATCTGAGATTGCAGAAAATGTTGGAATATCTAATATTTCTAGTATAGAATTTGAATTGAACAATAGCAACAAATGCAATGATTTAACAAAGTATTTAAAAATTCTCAGTTTATTGAATCAGATTCAAGTGAGAATCAAAGTAATGAAAAGTTAGAAATATGTTTTGAAGATATTGATAGTAAGACAAGCCTAAGTGATGTGATAGAAGAAATTTCAACTGAGATAGTTGGTGACACTTTTTATAAAATGAACGATATGTCACAAAATACATCGAACATGTCTTTGTTTTTTGCAGAAAACTTAAAAGAACCTTTATTATCGTTTAATCCTATGAATCTTAATGACAGTGTGAGTACGTTAAAAATAATTCAGATTCTGATCAAATTTGTTCATTATTAAATTTTAATAGTGCAACAAACAGAAAGAAACAATCTTCTAAAAAGTAGGAAAAAGTTTAATATATAATAAATAAATGTTTAATTTCAGTACGATTTAATAATAAATATTTTTTATCATTTATAGAGGAAGTTTATTGTATGCATTGTATACAATAATGGCTAAAGAAAGATCCAAAATAAATCTTCTTCGGCACCAATTGTGCAATAAATTGTCTATAGTAACAGATAAGCCATTCATTCTTCTTCAAGTAATCAAACTATTACCAACAATAAATTATGCTCAATTGTTAAAGTGTGCTTTGCTTGAAGATGCCAGGCATCTTTTGAAAAATTTCTTAAAAAAGCAAATAAATCAATTTATTTATGTAATGAATATTCCTGATATTCCTCCAAACTAAACATGAATGAAGAGATAATTTTGAAGGTTTATGAACCTTGGCTAATATTAGATTTTAATCAACAACTTATGATTATTTCAAGATTTATTATTCTTCCAAATATTTATCCTGAAAACGTAAGGAGGGAAAGTTTAACAATGAACAATGTGAATTTCAAGGTTGTATCTAAATTTCAATGCACTTGTCCATTACAAATGAGTGTTTCAAATAAATGTGATTCTAATATTAACGACATTTTAGCTAATACAATAAAGTTAATAATTAATGACAGTTAATCAATATATATATTACTTTAGCAACTACTAAATTAAAAAATTTATTTATTTTAATCTATTTAATAAAGAAAATTGCATCCTAAAGAATATAGTGGTTCATATTTTTTAGTCGTCTAAAAATTATGCTGTACATAAAAATTTATAGCAACATATTATGTTTACAATATATTTTATATTATCGATAAAATAATTAAATATAATTTAAGAAGATTCCTCTCTGCTAGAAATAAAGGATTAAAAATTATTCGCTAATATACAATCAGTTACAATCATGATTGAATCGTATTTCTTAATTACCTATTGATTATACAAATGTATTTCGAATGAACATTTAAGTATAATGTTAATTATTATTAATAGATTGAATGGTGCTATTTGGAACATTTCAGTACTATTAAAATCAAATGGTTTTAAATCCTTTTAAAGTTTTTGACCTTAAAAAATATATTCTTTCAAATAATTTATATAGCTGGAGATATGGAGGTTAGAGAGGAGTGGAAACTCCGCTAAAATCGTGTCAAATAACACGACAGGACTTCCGGACAGAATTGGCTACAAGGCGGCAATACCCTGTAAAGGTGGTCATTCAATGCATAAATGAAGAAAAGAGAATGATGGCATGTAGTGAGCATGGAGAGAGGGAAAAGTTAAATCTCTGCTTACCAACTTTTACTTCTTTTCTTCCCTTTACTTGCTTTGTCTTTTACTTTATCTCTATCTCAGCTGCACGCAGAACCAACGAGGAATTTCTACGACAGCGACGTCTACTGAACAGATCTGAACTACCCTCTCCAGCTAATATTTGATAAGCTTTTCCTGTGTAAAGCGAGTGGGGTTTCCACTCCTCTCTACCCACCATACCAATATATTTAAGTTTCCCAATCTTATAAGTTCTGTCAGTGTCAACGAAGATAGACGGTAATAGAAGTGTAAAGTAGAGATGAATAGAGATTGCTAGAGCCCATGTAAACGAAAGGTTTTAAAAAGGCGCTATTGCTTGTTGCGGCAGAACCGCGAACAAGGTCCGCTTAGGATCGATAATGGTAGGATACTGTAAGACAAGGTCCGAAAAGAAAAATACGTGTGCAGGCAGTGCAAACGGCGATGAGTGTTCTTAAGTAAGTGTTATTTCTTTATTTTAGTTATTTTAGGTATGAAAAAAATATTTTATATTACACACACACGCGCGCACGCGTACACACACACACACACGCGCACACACATCAACATTTTTAAATATATCTCAATTTTAACATGTATTTCTATATATTGTTTTTTATAAAATAATTTATTGTCAGTAGATAAATATATATATATATATATATATATATATATATATAACAATTTAATTTATTTAAGAATTATTGCTGTTAAATCAATTACAAATATGTAATTAACATAGTAAGGATTTTAAGTACATCTCTTGTACGTTACAAAAACTTTATATAAAATACATTTCGAAAGTTCCAAATATATTAATACAAAAAATATTCTATAAAAATTCAAAATCAGTTTACTGATACAGTCAGATGTTCTAGTGAATGTGATCAATGGAAACATAATAATCTATATTCTTAGCATATTAAGAAATTTAGAACTTATAAATCTTACATTATTTTTTAAAAACATTATATAAAATATTTTTCTAAATTCAGTAATATATTAAGATAAAAATTACAAGATAATAATATATGTAATTATCTTGTAAATTTTTTTCATAGTAAAATAAAAAAATGTTCATATACCAAAATAATATTAATACAAAATATTTTTCTAAAATCTTTCGAAATAAAATAACAAAAAATAAATTATACAACACAATAACGCTTTAAAACAATGGATCTTTCAAACAGATTGCTAAGTACATTTCTATAAAAAACAGCATGTATTGTTTATACAATATATCTTAACCATCTAAAAATATAATCGATAAATAGGTTTATCGGAAATGCAGCTTCATAAATTAATGAGATCATTTATAATAGCCGAGTTTCTAATAGAAATTTATACACAGGATGAAAGCATTATATCATATATCATATCATATATCATTCATATTCATACCATATCATACTTCATATCATATCATCATATCATATCATATCATACTAATTTATAAAGACAAAGTGTGTTTTTGTTTGTACACGATAACTGAAAAAACTACTAAACCGATTGTTCTAAAATTTGACATATAGATTCTATATTATCTTGGGAAGGACATAGGCTATGTTTTTTTATTGAAAATCATTTTACTTTTAACAATAAATTAAGTTAACAGTTTTAGAGGTCAGTTACGCCAGCGGCCACTAGGTGGCGTATTGAATCACGAACATCAACTCAAAGTAGTCCGCTTAAAGTATTAATACCAGACCAGCGCAAACGAATGTTCATATCCAACTTTGGGATTCGTATCCTAAGGAAGGTGTGGCGTTAGTCGGTATTACTTTTTTGTTCTTCAGGTTAATCTGACACTACACGTACACCTTATGGATATCTTTTGATTTGTGTAACTTTTATTTTCTCTTACGTGAGAAAATCTGTATCTCTCTCCCACTCCATTTCCATATCCCCATCTCTATCACACACACACACACACACACACACACACACACTCTCTCTCTCTCTCTCTCTTTCTCTCTCCGTCTCTCCGTCTCCCTGTCCTTCTTTCTCCTTCTTTTATAAAACGGTTCTGTATGCCAAATCATACTGAATATAATTTGTGACGACAATTATATTTTTGTTTTTATAAATTATGTTAATTTCAGATTTATGATAAGAGACTGTTTTTTTTAGTTTGAACAAAGAAATGATTGCAAAATAGAGTTCTTTTACCAACAACCTCGAAACTATATATATATATATATATATATATATATATATATATATATATATATATATATATATATATATAAATATATCGTCACTTCTGCATAAAAAGGAAATATCAATCGTCTGCTTAAAAAGATGCTATTCACCATACCATTTTGCTTGAATTTCAGTTGGCATCACTACGAAAATATTCACGGTATTTAATTGCAAAAACGAAAATATAGGCAACATGTAATATATATTGTGTGTATATTAATTGTATATATTATATATACACATTTTAAATACGGTTTCTACTGAGAAATATAGTATTGGCGTGTACGGGCGGTTATTACGATATCCCGTTTCCTCAAGACGATTTATATATGCAATTGTGTGTTCGAATGATAGAATGCGATGTCCAGGTGCCTCGGGGCGATTTCTACAGGGAATATTGTATTTAGTTGATAGAAAACGACATCCAGATATGAGGAAATCAACTTCTATAGGAAGATTCGTGTTGAGACGGTACTCTTTCCGAACGACTTCTACGGGGAGTATGGCGTTTAGTCGTTAGGAAGCGATGCTAGCTTTCGCGGCACGACTTCTACTGGGACTATTGTGTTTAGTTGGTAGGCAACGATGTTTAGATATGTCGAGACAACTTCTACGGGGAGTTTCGTGTTCGGATGATAGAATACAATTTCCAGGTGCCTTGGAATGACATCTATGGGGAATTTCGTGTTTGGACGGTAGAAGACGATGTCCAGGTATGACGGGACGACTACTACGGGGACTTTCGTGTTTAGTTGGTATGAAACAATGTTCAGGTATGACGGGTTAACTTCTACGGGGAGTTTCGTGTTCAGATGATAGAATGCGATTTCCAGGTGTTTTGGAACGACTTCTACGGGGAATTTCGTATTCGGACGATAGAAGATGATATCCAGGTATGACGGGACGATTTCTACGGGGAGTATCGTGTTTAGTTGATAGGAAACAAGGTTTAGGTATATCGGGTCAACTTCTGCAGGGAGTTTCGTGTTCGGATGATAGAATACGATTTCCAGATGATTTGGAACGACTTCTATGGAAGTGGCATGTATAGTTAGTGGGAAACGATGTCCAGGTATGTCACTACGACTTCTATGAAGAGATTAGTATTCTATCATTCGAATACGCACACTTCCAGTAAGAGTCGTTCCGGGATATCTAGACATCGTATCCTATCTCCCCAACACAAAACTCTCTATAGCAGTCGTCCCGAGACATTTCCTATAGTCCGAACATGATTCTCTCTGTATACGTCGTCTTGAGACACTTGCACAACATTTGCTACCGCTTGAACTCGAAAGTACAATTTTTTCCATTGAAGCCGTATTTAATATGCATATATATATATATATATATATATATATATATATATATATATATATATATTGTGACCGACCAAAACGGCCGGTCGACGGTTGTGAAACCGAGCGTTCGCGCGTGAAGGCGAAAATGCGCTGAGAGTGCGCCACGTTCGCCCACGAAGGAGAAAGTACAGAGAAGAATTCCTCTTCTTCTCCGAACTGTTGAGGGAGACTGACGCCTAGAGATGAGTTATCACCAAAACTATACTACTTTCTCTCGATCCGGTTGCCATCCGCATCCCGACCATCCCCACGCACCACCCGTGCCGACATCAACGGAGTTCCCAGCAGCCACACCTGATCCACGACCGTCCTCACGGTCGTCCCAAGCAAGTATGGCCCCTGGGCCCGAAAGCTCAGTGAAAGTAAGGGAAGGAAGGAAGGAGGGAAGCCATTCCCAAAAGAGAGAGAGAGAGAGAAAGAGAGAGAGAGTGAGAGAGAAAGCCCGAGGAGAATCCCGAACCGAGGAAGCTATA
>JACCIC010000375.1:0-119729 GCA_018907035.1 Sycobia sp. Sy_11 | reverse complement strand
CAATAAGCTGTAGTATTGTTTGGGAAGTTATTCCTTGCCTCAATTTCTAGCCGCACATCTACAGGAGCGTTCTTTATAGATTCATTTTGTCGCGAACAATCGATAACTATGAGTGGTTTATTGTAAAGAAAGTTTGTCCTTGTAAGGAGTGGTTGAGGATCTCTTGCATAGTATGCTTTTTGAAAATTTGCATACATATCATAGAGTAGTGCATATTGATTATTAGCAATGTCAAGATTTAGATTATTATATGGATAATATTGTGAATTGAAGAAAAGCCTCACATTACTTATATTACAATGATCAAAACGACTTGCATTTGCAGTAAGTTCATTTTTTTTCTTCGTCTGTAAGCCAAGAATGATAAAACGAGGTTTTTCCAATTGATTGGAAGTTTTCACTGTCCAGATATGTTTATTAGCGCTTGGTAGAACAGGATATTCAAATAGTTCCCATGAACGATAACACATTGAGATAGGACTATCCTTGCTAATAAAATTTAAAAGTTGTATTTTTTGTTTATCAGATGCAATGACATAAGGCATTAGCCATTCAATCTTGCTTATTTTTATGTCACATTCTTCATATATAATATTATTACCAACTGTAGTACCTTCGTGGATTATTGCATTAATGTCGGATCTTGATCTTATGAGAATAAGTTCATGCTTCATATTAACTACTATTTCTTTGTAATCTTCTGCAAAGCCCAAAATCATACTCAGTGGAATAGCAATGTCAAAGTTTCCTTGTTTATCCACCAGAGATTTCGACGCTTCTTCATTGCCAAGCCGCCTGCATTTTCAAGCATGAGAGTCTCATTGGAATAAACGAAGTCCACCCTTTCATCACACTACTTAATCCGACATTTTTACTTTTGTCTATTTCTACTCCATTAATTTCATAGCGAATTTCATCAAAAAGATGACAAATAGCATTGTTAACGAATCTAGATTTCATAGGCAAGTTGCCATCAGTTTTTTTAAACTTTCCAGTAATATGGATAGAACTTCGTGATGGTAGAAGACACAAATCTTGATGTTGGATAGAAATACGAATTTCGTCATTGTTATCAAAGCTTAGTGCTGTGTATGGCTGATGTGCGTGGATTTCGTAATGAGCAATTGACTCATCGAACACGACACCTGATTAAATTTTTAGAATTTCGTCCATTTTTCAAGAAGCAGCAGAAAATTATACAAGTGAATTTTTGCCACGAACTTTTAAACCCAAACTTTGGAGGAACTGAATGCTCTTCCGTGTTAACGGTCTCAAATACTTCAATCGACTGATTGTCGATTGACATGATGGAGAACTTATATGCGTGCTAGAATTATAAACTATCCCCATTATATAGATTTGATATGAAGTCTAATAGTAATTTCCTCTCCTCGAAAATTAACCAAATTTCCCTCTTGATCGACTATTCGAATTTGAAGATGATCTATAGACTTAACACTCAGTGGTAGATATATAACATGAGATGGAACTTCAATGATTTTATATCCTGGAGAAACTCTGGGAAAGAATTCATGAATGGTATGAACCTTTTTATTGTTAATGAAAGCTCCCGCAGTAATATTACACTCGACTCTGAGTGCGTTGATTTTCAATATTTTCACTGGTAAATCAGAACTGTGCTCAGTATTTTCCTTGAGAATACGAGGAGTAAAGCCGAGAAGACTACCTATCGATGTTTGAGGACTAAGATCTAATGGAACACTGCACTTTATTCACTTCTAAATGTGTTATTATTGGCTTTCAAGGAAAAGCCAATTCCTTTTGATTTCAATGTCGTTGATAAAAATTGATGGATATCGTTAATCTCGTAACTACCGGTGGGAATAGTAACCACTTCCCACTGTAAATGTAGTTTATTATTTGTATTGTCAATATTCGGAATTGAGTTAAAGGTTAACTGTTCGACTAAGCCTAAAGCAAATTTTTTATGCTTTGCGAGTTCAATAGAGGGAAAATAATCAGCTTCTAAAACAGAAGATCTGCCTGAGAGAGTCAAAGTGAAACTATCTTCCATGACTGATTGACCGAGAATGATTAAATTTAGACAATCAAGTCCTTCTTTATAGACTATCGGTTAAGAAATGAAGACAAAGGTGACCACAATTAAATGAATCAAACTTCTGATATCTTTATAGTTGTATTTTATTTCATTTACATTGAAATATTTCATGAGATCTATGGGAGGTCTTAAATCACCAAAACTGTCAAAGTACATTACATCAGAACCTCTCTTTCGATAAGACACCCAATGAGTACCTTTATTCTGTGAATCATCAAGATTAACAATAGCAGATTCATTGTACCATGGACCATTATGAGGCAGATTATTTCTCATGAAAACGCCTCGAAAATATGGAATTTTTAATATACGTGCATATTTCATAAGATCATAATCTGATAATGCACGATTTGGCAAAGTTAAATCGAAGTTCTTTTTTTTTAACTTGTCCATGTCCGATATGCGGTTTCAGAAATAACCCCATTCCATGCTTATATGGCATAAGATAGTGACCTTTACCTAAAGCAATAGCTTCCATCGTCTTATTATGTCGCTTACTTTCTTCATAATCTTTGTGTGCAGCTTTAGCACTATTTACTGCTTTTGCTATTCCAGCAGCACCTCCTGCTAAAGCACCAGTTGCACTGAGTCCTGCAAATAGTGGTATAAGAAATGAAAGAACTCCACCAATTTTAGATGGAAGCGGTAGAACACGTGGAACAATAACTTTCTTTTTTCCACCATTGTTCTTAACAGCTTGACGAGCACCCTTTAATGCAGATTGAATGACTTTGTGCGAATTTTTGCTTGCTTTTAATGATTTTTTCGCTGCCGTAACCAATTTGCTGAATTTTAGTCCCATTCCAGTTTTTGCCTTTAATTTCATAGCACTTGCAACAGCTAGAGCAGCGGCTTTCTCAGCAAGACTAAAATCATTTGCTTTAACCCGCTGCCAAGCCTTATCAGCAAGTTTCATATCAGCAATATTACGATTACTGTTTTTATTGGCATACTGCATGTCATGTTCTTTACATGCTTGATCAAGCGGATTAATTCCTGATCCACCTCTTTTTATTCGCTTCTTTAATTTAGTTCCTGGACCACAGTATTGATATCCAGGAAGATGCATTTCAAACGGTAAATTGTTGATTACTCTATCGAGTAATCTTCTGCCACGTTTCCACTGTTTTCGAGATTTATGAACAATCATGTTCGACTACTATTTTACAACTGCTTTGAAAAAACTATAAAACTTGCATTTATATATTTTCATCGTTCAATGATATATTTGACATAGTCACGGGAACATGGATTTCACTGAGCAAACAATCAAACTCCCCATCACCAACTTTGATTTTGGAATTGAGAAAAAAAGGAAAAGGCGGCATGGAGAGTTAGTACCAGATAGTATACGAGCAGTATTCTGCAGTCCATCAAACTGCGGGAAAACAAATAGCTTATTAGCTTTAATCACTCATCCCAATGGCCTTAGATTCGAGAATGTGTACGTTTATTCAAAATCGTTAAATCAGCCAAAGTATCAATTTCTGCAAAAAATTTTAGAACCTATTGAAGGTGTGACATATCTGCCGTTTAGTGAACATGAATCTGTAATATCACCAGATGAAGCATTGCCCAATTCAATTATGATTTTTGATCATGTAGCTTGTGAGAAGCAGGATAACGTGAGAGCATTTTTCTGCATGGGGAGACATAAAAGTGTAGACTGCTTCTACCTATGCCAATCATATGCTCATATTCCAAAACATCTTATTAGAGATAATATTAATATGTTAGTAATTTATCGCCAAGATGATGTGAATTTAAAACATATTTATGATGATCATGTCAATACTGATCTCACTTTTAACGAGTTTCGAAATCTTTGTTCTGAATGCTGGAAAAATGATAAATATGGATTTGTTGTTATTGACAAAGATAGAGCGATGGATAATGGAAGATACAGAAAAGGCTTTGACTGCTTTGCAATAAAAAGAAATTAAAAAAATCTTAATGACTCAGTTCAATTTTACACAGCAACACGACATCATGTCGGAATTTGAAAAAGAAAAAAATATCCTTAGCGAGCTCTTGCAAGCTCGTAAAGCCGTTAGAAAAAAGCCGGCACTATTGAAACAGGAGAGAGAGAATCACGAAAAAGTTGTAGGTGATACATTGAAACCAGTCATTACACCCCTTGAAAAGCTTGTCGAATCAAAAAATTTACAATCTTCTAATCTCATTTCGGATGATTATAGGATTAAAAAGCCAACTACATCTCGAAAAAAATTAAGTTATATGTTAGATAATAATATTCGCTCAGCTTCCATAAAAGATTTTGATTCCGATGATGATTTTGCCTCATTGGACAACTCAATGATGAATTCAACATTTAAATCGATGCATGAAGACAGTGATAAAACCAATATTTTAGACCAAAGCCGCAGTAAATTAGTCTTGACGTGTTTGGAAGAACGTTAGAGGTCTCGAAAGGGAGTCGAGGCCCTCCAGGTATTGGCTTCAATACTACAATGGATGGAAATTATGATATCCAAAGTAAACGACTTTGTAATATTGGGGAAGCTAAAGAAGAAAATGACGCAATTAGCGTGAAAATTTTGAATATAGCACTAAAGACCCAGGTAGATGTGTTATCATTTGAAATTTCTGAATCGCTTAAATACGTTCAAGATTGTGAGCAAAGGCATGAAGCTATTCGCTTGTCCATAGAAGCAAAACTGGGGGATCTTATTAAAAAATATGATAATTTGAAAGAGAAGGTAACGGAACTTGTTAAAAACACAAATAATATTATAAAAGAGATTGAAAAAAAATATGTACCGCGAAAAAGTGGTTGAAGAGTTGCACAAACCAGTACGTCGTAGATATGAGCGAAGAAAATATGATATACGTACAATAGATGAGACATGGCAAGCTGATCTTGTAGAAATGATTCCTTTCTCGAAGGACAATAAAGGTTTTCGTTATTTAATCAGTGTCATTGATATATTTTCAAAATTTGCATGGGCCATTCCAGTAAGGTCAAAGAGTGGCAATGATGTTACTAAGGCTATGAATGAGATATTGAAACAAGGACGAGTACCATCTAATCTACAAACTGATCAAGGAAAAGAATTTTACAATTCTCACTTTCAAAATCTCATGAAAAAGTATAAAATAAATCTATATTCTTCGCACAGTAATCTTCATGCAAGCATATGTGAACGATTTAATAGAACGTTAAAAAATGCAATGTGGATACAATTCAGTAAGCAGGGAAACTATAAATGGATGGATATCCTACCAGATTTACTCGAAGTTTATAATTCAAGAAAGCATCGAACAATAGGAATTGAGCCTTCAAATGTAACCAAAAGAAATGCAGAAGAGATAAAAAAGCATTTTCCAATCGAAAATATGAATATGAAAAAAGCAAAATACAAAGTAGGAGATAATGTACGAATAAGTAAAATAAAAAATATTTTTGAAAAAGGATATACACCAAACTGGTCAACTGAAATTTTTACAATAACAAGAGTTATAAAGACTAATCCAATAACCTATCACATTAAAGACTATTATGATAAACCTGTCTCTGGTGGCTTTTATGAGAGTGAAATGCAAAAAACTAAGTATCCTGAAATTTATCTAGTTGAAAAAGTATTAAAGAAAACTGGTAATCGCGTATACGTAAAGTGGCTAGGATTCAATAGTGAACATAATAGTTGGATAGATAAAAATGAAGTTTTTTAATTTAATTATGTTATAAATCAAATTTATAAATAATACTAATTTATGTAAGAATAGGTTTAAGGACATTAGTTTTTCAGTAAATAAGAAAACAGCATTGCAATATTTTTATAATCTGATTTATTTATGTAATTATTATGCATACATGTATATCATTATTTGAAAAATAAACGATTTTTTTTTTTTAACATGAAATATATTTATTGTATTCTTTCTTAAGAAGTACATTTATCAAATTTAAAACAACTTCCGCCTTGATAAAGTAAAAATAAACATCGTTTATTTGCAGTGTTTGCTAGATTTTCGAAAAATTCTTGGTCCTTTAATATTGCTGACGATATCTTCTGTGGTAAAAATATTTGAAAACTATCGTCAAGTTCTGCTATAATTTTCGCACCATATCGAGTCGTAACTAGCTTGAGAGCAGTTGCCATATACTGCTTATTTTTCTCCAATTCTGTACATTTCTTCGTCGGCAGGAACTCGCTCTCGGCAATTTTATTTAAAGTAGCTAGATCCATTCTATATAACAAAAAGAAATGAATAAATTAAAATTATGAATATAATTCTTTGTTTGTTTTTTTTTTTTTTTTTTAGAGAATATAAACTTAAATTTTACCTTGAGAATTAGTTGAGTCTTGTTTTCTTTTGAGGAGGTGAGTAGTTTCGTTCGACTTCTTCAACTGCTCGAATGAACTCTTCATCATCATCGGTCTCTTCATATAGCTTATTCCCCACTTCAACTTTTTCCCTTTCTATTGAGCTTATCCCCTCCAGCATTGTCAAAGTTTCTTCAGGATTCCATTCGTTCATTACTTCAAGTGATACATCATATTCAATGGTGATTGGTTCGCCTTCACTGCTATAAAGCGTTACCTCCTCCCGTGTCACTCTATTTTCATTCGTTTCGATATTCCCCCTCTCTTCTGCATGCACTTCTACACAGGTCACTCTAGATTTATTACTGACTTCATGTCTTAGTTCTTCTACATCACTATATATCCCCACTTCCACAGCTCTTTCATTAGTCTCATTGTAAGCGTTCTTTATCTCGATGTCTCCCTCTTTTGGATGACTTGCTTCGTTTAATATTTCCCTCTCTATTTCACATGCAGCTTGTGCCATCTGTTCTTCCATAATTCTATAGTGCCCCCACGGTAACGTATCTGTACTATTTGTTAGTAAGAATCTTTTATCATCATATGGACTTTTTTTCAAAGCAATTTTTTTCTGTTTTTCAGTATATACTATATGTAATTTAGAACGGATGTTACACTGCTCGCGATGTATAATGACCAGGTCATCAAGACATTTCCGATAATCTTCAAATGTAATTGTCTTCTTTACAACATTCGATTTTATACCTTTATCTTTTTTTACTATTTCTCCTCCATCCACTTAAATACTATACATTTTGCTCCGTAAACCAATAAATTCCATCATAATTTTTCCATTACATTCGTCCTTCATTAATCCTGGTATTTTTTTATTTGATCGAGGTATTCCATACGGATTATTTTCATCATAGTCAGAAGTATCAAATCTGTGAATATCTTCTTTCATAATTTTATACATATCAATGTCTTCCACTTCGTATATCCAACTGTCGGTGTCAGTATATAACAGTTTACATTTTTCTCCCACTCGCTTTTTCATATAAGAGTAGTGAAAATCATAAACTAGTGTCTTCGATAAGTCCAGAATGCAAAGACCAATGTATATAGGTTTTTTAATTGTAACACTTGTCTTTTTGAGCTGTATAGCAACCAAATTTTCATCGAAAATTGCACAGCTATGAAAATTGGGTAAAACTATACGTGCTTCTGCTCCATATCGACCTGTAAATTTATTCACTAATCGTACATCCACACGAGATTTTTCTCTCCCGATGCATTTTCCATAAACTGCATTAATTAAAAGTTTGTAAAAGAGTTTTTCAAATTCATTCTTTGCTCGTTTCCTCTTTTCTGTATTAAACTCTATGTATGGTTTAAGCCATGGTTTTTGCTCAAAACTCAAAATTCTATATACCTTTTTTAGCCGAAGACCATTTCCAGTGCCTGTTTGAGTGTTCGGTAGTGAATAACATATCTTTTCTTATCGTCCAAAGTAGTGAGAAGTTACTTCTGCGATGAGCCTGGAGGTGTACGATGCTCTGCACAGAAAGGTAAATCACGATGTTCATCATGAATTTCTTCAGGATACTCTAAATATACCTCAGCAATATAGCCTATATCTGAATCTGCTGGAGCATTGAAAAAATCTGGATTGGATTCATAGTCAATCCATTTAAATTTTCCCGTTGGCAGATGTTGTGCCATCGCCCATCCATATAAATTATTAATATCATAATATAAAAGTGTTTTTTTTCTCTTGTTTTTATCGTATGACGAACCCATATACGGATTATTTGCCTTCGCATATCGATTACAGCACTGGCTTATTCCTCCTCGAATGCCTGATTCGATGAATAATAACATATCAATATCTGTTAGAAGTTCCAATTCAACTTTTGTCATTTTAAGAGCTGCTGCAAATGTCAAGCCGGGAGTTGTGTAAAAGTGAGCAGGGCATAAGCCGTAGGCTTCAATAGATGTTTCTCGAAAACTTTCAAAGACATCAGCTAACAGTAAAACATCTGTTTTTAAATATAAGTCGGAATATTCTCCTAAAGTTGTGATATTGAATCTATCCCATACTTGAACAGCATGCATGTAGTCTTCATCGGTAATATGTGAATCGGTTAATTGGTTTTAAAATTCGTTTTTCTCTGGCAGTTTTCTACAGTTTAATTTATCTAATCCATCTACGAAATCGTATGGAAATATGCCTTTCCGCCTAAGAAGATGAATATTTTCATTTGAAAATCCATCTAATTCAAATTCCTTTACAGCTAATGGTACATTTTGTAGATATGATGCTAATTTTTCTAAAGATGATGGTAAAAATCGCCATGAATCAATAAATCTAAAACTAACATCACAACCATCTATGAACTTTGTAAATGAAATATACTTTTCTTTGTTGTGGGGTATTAGAGAAACTCGACCTTTCATCAACGAAGACGTACCAATTTCTTTTAAAATAAAGTGTGTATCATAATTAAGATTATGAAAAATAACAGGAATAAACCTCGAGTCTTTATAATTCAAGTTACATGAATTATGAGCTGCTCCTCTGAAACTGGAGAGAAAAAAAAATTATTGTTTTTTTCTTTTTATCTAAAATATTGAATAAATTATAAAACAATCTAATAAACATACCGTCCTGTAAGATGGCAATGATCTCGTACAGGAAGTTGATCCTTTTCAAATTTATTGCCACATATATGACAAACAGACGACCATCGAAATTGTAATTCTTCAAGATCAGTTAGATTCATTGGTTTTGGTGTCTTATAGAGTCGATCGATATGCTCTCCAATGGATTTGAGTTCACGAACAAACCACTGTGCAGGTGTCTCGTCATCTGTACTCTTCTGTCTATACGATTTGTAAGCCGACAATTTGTCATCATAACTACATTTTAAATAATATCCAATGCTATATGCTTCGTGACGCTGAAAAGCGTTCTCATTCTGAGTAGGCTGCAACAGACATTCGAAATCTGCATAAATGACAAATGGCACTTTCTCACTCTTTTTATGTTCTTCAAATTTAAGAATATTATTGGAATTATTTGGCAAATTGATTCTGCATTCGCTCATATTCTTACAATAGTATTCGTGATTTTTCAGCTTCTCTTCATTATAAAAAATTTGTAAACACCTTTCGCAATGAAATGATTTTGCATGGGCTTTATTCAGTTGTGAGCTTAAAAGTCTAGACAAATTTTTAATCCAAACATAATGGTATTTTGGCGAGCTAGCATTATCATCATGAATATTATTTTCTTCGAATTCATCGATGTAGTAATCTTGAATGAGGAGAAGGTTTACATGTTTCTCCTGCTTATTGGATGTAATGTGACAAGGTGCTACCTCATATTTCTGTCCAATCTTTCTAAGCATATACACCTTTACAGAAATAATATTTAATTTTTCGAATTTTGCAACATCTTTCAGTTTAACTGGAAATTCAATATCATCAAAGTTCAATTCATTCGTATACTGATAATAATTCTGGACTCTTTGAGGATTAATTACATTAGGATATAAAGCTGAAAGTATAGCATATTTAAAGCACTGATTATCACTATTACGAACATTAACACATGCCTTTTTGGATATTATGAACTTCGGAAGAGGTATATATGATCTGCCCTTGTGAGGAGAAAATTTTTTCATGTTGATGCATAGACTTATAATACTTTTCAAGGTCCATCCTGAATCCTTTTCCTGAAACTCTTCCAAATGTGCAAGAAGAGGATTCCTAATATATTCCTCAAACCATTTCAGTAAATCGGTGGACAGGTAAACTGTAGCACTCTGTGTCGTAAAATATTTCATATCATATAAAATATTTCAATTCCTCACCATTTTTCTGTACGGCAAACTGTGACATGAAATCAGAATTTACTTTGATTGCACTAAATTCTTCTAAGCATGCTTTCACCTTATTTTGAAAGATCTTTTCGGCGTCAGTTAAGAAGCTAAGAATGTCTACATGATTCAAATTACAACTACACCAGACCTAATTCGATTTTTAAACGCAGATTGGACATCACGCCATTCCACCTTAGCTTCTGTCTCGTCAGAGTTAAGACTTCCTCCATGATGAAGGTGCCATTCAAGTCCTGCTTGTATACACGAAATGTTAACAAAGCATGTTGAACACTTTTGCTTTTCTCCTCGAGAAAGATTAATGTCTTCCATTTTTTCCCTCACTTCCTTTATGGATAAATCAGCCATAGCTAGCCAATAACGAATATCATCTTTACTGCACATGTGCACACTTTCTAAAATTCCACGGTAAAGTTGCACAAGACGTTCGATAGATGCAATTGAAGCCATTTTCACTTTTATGTTTACTGTTAAACTAGTAAAAAAAGAATAAAGTCACCAACAAACTTCTTTACTGCGATATAAATTTAGACAAAAAAATTAAGAGAATCACAAAAGAGAAAAATTTAAACTGAACTTATGTGACTGCGTTGCAGCGAGTGTGTTCTTTCAAGAAAATTGGCCTCTTTTAAAGGAAAGTAAAGAAGTGGAAGGAGAAATCAGAGGTGAACGGAGAATATTGAGTGTGATGAAAACACTAAACTGTGCTTTAAAATCGGGAGGAGGGATATATCGTCTTCCCGCCATCATCACAGACCATCACCTGTCTTTTTTTTAGCAACCAATTGGGAAAGTGTTTTCTGTGTGAGCGGTAGGACAACATGAATGTCTTCGATTACGTTCGTCCAATCAGATCATTGCGTTCCCTCTCCTACATACAAGCATAAGCGTTCCCTCTAATCAAAGTACAAACTAAATAAACTGACCTTCCTTCACCCAGACGCACCTATATTGATGTTTTTTACTCAACCAATCGTAAAAGAGTGGCTAATTTCGGGAGGCGGAGAATCTTGATATAAAATGAGAATGTGAGCACGAAACTTTACATTTCTTGTCATCACTCCAGCTTCTAAAATAAGTGTATAGAAGTGCATAATGTCAAGAGTACGACAATATGAGGTTGTTTTTAGAAAAAATATCTTGAAATGTTCGGAAGATAAAGTATTCCTCTGCGACATACAGGGATTCCAAACAAGTGGCCCGCAAAGCTTTATTTTAAAAGAGTTTAGTTTGCTGAGTTTAGAAAAAGGCGCACTGCCCACCGTGTACCTCTTTAAGTCCCCATTTCCACGGAGCGAATTAACTTGGAGTGAAAAAAAAACAGTAGACTGGCTGCAACGTGAATATCATGGAATTGAATGGGATTCTGGCGATATTCCTTATCACCGACTCAAAAGGACATTAGACATTTGTTGCTCTGGAGTGTAAAAATTGTATGTGAAGGGGCGAGACAAGAAGGAATGGTTATCACACTTTCTACCAAATATGTAAGTAATTTTTATACTTTTACAATCATCTTGATGTATATATATATATATTTATACGCTTATTATAATTGTTTATCTTTGTTCATACTTTTTCATACTTTTATCATACTTTTATCATACTTTCTTTATACTTTTCTCATACTTTCTCATACTTTTATGATACTTTTTTATACTTTTTCATACTTTTTCATTCTTTTATCATACTTTTTTATACTTTCTCATACTTATCTCATACTTTTTCATACTTTTATGATACTTTTTTATACTTTTTCATACTTTTTCATACTTTTATTATACTTTTTTATACTTTTCTCATACTTTTTTCATACTTTCTCATACTTTTCTCATACTTTCATAATACTTTTTCGCATTTTTTCTAAAAAAAAAAAAAAATTTAATTCCAGAATTATATCGGATGTGGAGGAGTTGCATTGTCCTTCATTACAATCAATGCAGAGTGTAGGTTCATATGTGCTGTGTGAAAACCATCAATTGTGTATGAGACATTTACCAATGTGTGCAATCCGTAACGTCTTGATAATACGCACATGGTTACAAAATTATTTGAGTTGAAAGAATGGGCGAGACGAAATTGGATAAGAATATAATGAAATGTATATTACTATAAAAAATAATATTAATAAAATGAATTTATAAATAAAATCATGACTTAAAATAATTTTCCTTTCATGACAATAAATATATTTGATTAAAATTTTATTAATTTTCAATAATATAAATTTATATTATCAACAATATATTCATAAAAAAGTTATCTACATAATAAATTGTATATTAACATAAAAAAAAATTAATATAGTAGTTAATCATATACATTATTATAAATTATGAGAGTATGGATAGGTTTTTCGATATGAAAAAACAGTTTCCTTTAAATATGGTATTATTTATTATAATACTGTAAAAGTATATTAATAAACTATCTATGGGAATCAGATATAAGTCGGGTATACGAAGTTAGTTAACACGTACAAGATGAAGTTCGAGAAACACGAAAAAATTCAAAGTCTGAAAAATACGAACTATTTCAAAGGTTAAAAATCGCAAGAAAAATCTAGGTCAGAAAAGCCTAAGTCCGAAGATGATGAAAAATTCTAAGTCCGAAAATTACGAAAAATTCTAAGTCCGAAAATGCCGAAAAATTTTTAAGTCCGAAAAACCTGAAAAAATTCCAAATTAATATTTTAACTTCTAAATTATAGTATATTATAATACATTTATTTTATACATTATTATATATTATATTAGAGTATGGATAGATAGATAAAAAACAGATTCCTTTAAATAATGTTTTATTTATTTATTATACAACTACTATAAAAGTATATTGATAATTACATTCTTAAATTTGAATTTCATTTTTTTTTTTTTTTTTTTTTTTTTTTTTTATTATTTTATTCTTCTAAAACTAAATATATTTTTCAATTCTTCAATATATAATTATATTAGAAATAGTATGTGATTAAGGATGAATATTAAAAAAATATTTATTTTTATTTATTATAATATTTATATTTTTTATTTATTATAATATTTATATTTTTTATTTATTATTTTTATTACATACATTTTTTTTTATTTTCTCTATGAGAGTATGATTTCCTCGGATATTATTCTTGGTTTCTTCTTTTCGTCTGGAATTGATGACACACTATTACTACGGCTGCTGCGACTGCTGCAACTGCTACTACTGCTGCAGCTACGACTTCTACTGCGGCTACATCTTTGCGATGTAGATGTTGTCACCTTCTGCTTAATTTTCATTGAAAAATATTTAGCCAAACTCGGTGGCATCTGGAACTGAAAATAAGATATAAAATTAAATAAATTATAAATTACAATAAATAATAAATAAATTAAAATAAATAATGAATAAAATCAATAAATTAAAATAATAATGAAATTAATTGAAATAAAAATCAACAAATAAATATAAAAAAAATCTATATAAAAATCAACAAATAAATAGAAAAAAAATCAAAAATAAATAAATTGAAATAATTTACATAATGAAATATAGAATGAAATTAAATAAAAATAAATAGCAAAATAAATAACAAAATAAATAATCATAAATCATAATAAATAATAATAAATTAAAATAAATAATAAAAAAAATGAATTAAATAATAAATATAAATAATAATGAAATAAATAATGAATAAAATAAAATAAATTAAAAGAAATAATAAATGAAATAAATAAAGAAAATTGTACTTACACTTAAACGAGTCCAGTGATTTTTCGATCATCACGGCGTACTTTAAGCACGCCACCATTCCCTCCAATTTTTCAACAGATAATTCTAACGAACTTTTTTCACGCCGATGCGTCTTCTCCGTGGAGCCGAATAAACGATGAATTTTTGTCATCGATTTACGCGGCACCTTCTGTGACATTGGTGGCGATTGTTTAGCAATCGTCTTGCCAACAATTTTTCCTGCTTCTACTCTCATTTTGATGATGAAAGAAGCTGCAGGAAGATGACCAAAAGCAGCTTTCATCGCGGTATTTAAAGCAATTTCAAAGTATCAGAGAAAGGAAAAGTCTTCTCTCATTGGTTCAAAAAAATCTCCTTCTTCATTTTCCATAGCTCAAAAAAAAAAAAAAAATGTTTTCTCATTGGTTGAATAAGTTTCCAATCATAGCCTTTCCCTTCCCAATCCCTTCCTAAAATTACAAATAATACGAAACTAACATCGCAAGAAATTCATTTCCCATTCCCACTCATCTATCTCAATTTACATAGACTCTATTTCATCTCCACACTATAAAAAAATAATGGTCAAAAATAAGGTCATTTCGGAGACGCTACAAAAGCAAATGAGAGATGTGGAAAAGGATTTCTCACTTTCGGTTTCCTCATAAACCTCTTCCTCTCTATAATAATAAATCTAAACACCTATAACCGCTAGCAGTAAACTGATTATCAAAGTCATAAATCCGTATACCTGTGTAGCGGGCACGCTCACTGCCCCCACCCCCCGCCTTCCCCCTTGCGCACGCGTGCAGTCTTGTATCCCTAGAGGGGGGGGGTCCCTTTCACTTTTCTTTCGAGTGGAAATGGGTCTGGGAATGATGAGTTTTCCAATGCTATATAGCTACAAGAAAAGGTCGTTGTCTAAAAGCCTCGTCGAGTGAAAATATACAAAATAAACTTGTCGGAATCATACGTAACCAATATGTATAGAATCTTACATGATATTAGGAGATTATGCGGAACGTTCTCATCAAGAAAAAACCTACACGTTAATTGCATGGTAATTGATAATAATTTTGTTATTGATTTGGCCGCACATCGTTCATTAGAGTAGCATTCGTGGAGTTCACGGAAATCATATTTAAATAGTCGAAAGCAGTAATTTAAGTGTAATAAAAAACTATAAAAGTTTCCTAAGAGTCTCGTAGACTGAAAATATACAAAATAAAATTTTTCGAACACAAGCGTCACGAATATGCATAGAATCTTACACCATATGAAAAGCGTATGTGGAACGTTTTCACATCTTATATTCTCAGCTCGAAAATAACCTCAATTTCAATGGCAAGGCTATAATTTCTTTATTGGTTGACCGCATATCGTTCATTAGAGATGCATTCGTAGACATCACGGAAATCATATTTAAATAGCCGAAAACAGTACTTCAAGTGTAATAAAAAAAAAGCTATAAAAGTTTCCTAAGAGTCGTAGACTGCAAATATACAAAATAAATTTTCCGAAAGTAAGCGTTACCAATATGCATAAAATCTTACACCATATTAAAAGCGTATGTGGAACGTTTTTACAACTTATGTTCTCATCACGAAAACAAACTCAATGCCAATGGCATGGTCATAATTTTGTTATTGGTATACCACATATAAGAAAGTAGAAGAAAACAAATAAAACAGTAAAACTAAAAGCTAAAGGCATAATGACAAATTTCAAGGCGCACTGCCCGCTCCTCCAGGCATTCGAAAGGCACCTTGAGTAATTCGTCGGTGTGACATCGAACGGGAAATCAAATAAGTGGAGATGTGAGAAAAATTATTTAAATAGACAATTGATAATATTACGAAGCGAAACTCTTAAAATTATTCTATTAGTCCTCCATTAGCAACCAACAGAAAAAAAGAAAAAAAACAACTAAAAACTAGAATTAATAGCTATAGGCATAGTGGCACATTTCAAGGCGCACTGCCCGCTCCTCCAGGCACTTCTCGATTCGAAAGGCACCTTGAGTAATTCGTGGGTGTGACGTCGGACGGGATACTGGCACAATTTTGAGGAGTGGGAGTGTGCCAGAATGAATGTATACGTTCTCGCACAGTTTTGCTGTGCCAGAATGCCTATGTGCCAGTATGCCTATAGCCTATCTACTTCAGCGCTATGTCTTTTTATGGAAACGAACAATAAAAACCGTTCAATAGGCCACCTCATTTGTAACGTAGCGTACGGTAAATGATAACTGATCTATGTGCGTTATATCTTCTGTAGAATCTATAGAAAAAGAATAATATTTGAACCTTTTTTAGCTCATTTATAATGCATGGAAGAACTTTTTTCCCATGATGCTCCTCACAAATATTAGCTGACAAGTATGATCCTACTCCAGTTCCTTTATTTCTATCAGTGGTAATATACTCTTTAAGAAAATGGTCATATTCGCTTAATAATTCTAAAATACCTAAGTAATTTCATTTTGAGTAAATCCAAACCGTTCGCTTTCACCTCTAAAAGCGAGAACTCGTAACGTAAGAAATTGTATAGTATCAGTTACCCTACGTAGTACTTGCATCCACTAAATTTTCTCATTTTCGGATTAAAAGGTTAATGCAATTCCAACATTGCCAATTTCTCTTCTCCGTATAGAGTAAATTGTGAATATTTTTTATGAACTTTACTTTGCTCATGCTGTGTAATTCGTTCTGGGTGTTTCCAATCATTAAATCGCTAAAATGAACATTTACCTTTTTCAGACGACAAAAGCGGACAAACAAAGTAATAAACATGTCCATTAGATGGAGAGTATGATATCCACTCACGTTTTATTATTTCATTATTAGGGAGTTTAAATTGGAATAATGAACTAGATAAGGTACTTACTGTTTGTTTATTCCCCTCTCATTTGTAAATTCTTGCAGATTTTAAGTAATCTTTATCCTTATTACAACACAAGCTTGGATTTTTTTGTAACCAGTATAATCTTAATTTTTCAGTTGTTTTATCCCATAACGCAATATCAGTTGACTAATTTTCGACTGCTTCTGAAGTAGTTTGTAATGCTTCCCCCTCTATAAAATAAAATAAAAAAATGAATTTACAGATTGAAAAGTATTTACAATTTGAAAAAACCTTTTCAATTTTTCGATTATGTAGGTAATATCCAGAATGTAAAATTATTTATTTCCCTACAAACCTACGGATCTTTCATCTATAAAATATTCTTTAGCTATCGACAAATCGAAGTTTTGTAAATAATTAAAATGCACTGAATCATTTGTTACTGCAGTCTTCTGTGAATTCGCGGCAGTATTTACGCTTTATTATCGTTATCTAATAAATAAAATGATTTTATTTATTATTTAGTTTCCGCTATTTACAGTATATAGAATACTTAAATTCTGCTTTTGTCGACTGCTTATATACAAATTAATAAATATTTTCATTGGTCTTACAGTCCAATTAAATAAATAATACGTAATAATATCAATATATATATATATATATATATATATATATATATCAATATATATATATATATATATATATATATATATATATATATATATATATATATATATATATATAACTATAATTTTGCCCTGATTAACATCAACTCTTACATTATGTCTACTTTCGGTATTATAAATGTGAAACAATCTCTCTATCTCTCTGCAATTAATTTATTAATAAAATCAATTAGATATCCATTATTAATGAAAGTTTCCCTTACTATCTGCAAATTATTCTGTCTAAAATACCTATGTGGCAATTTTATTGCTCTGTCAACGTGTCAATTTTATTTCCGAACCGGTGATGTGAAATTATTTTTCTCGGATTGTCATCTCCTTGTTTGATGATGTAAATGCAACCGAGGATATTATTCTACCAATAGTATTCGATATTACTCTAGCTAGTGAGTGTAACAACTCCTTACAAACAATGTTGTTGATATAGTCCTTCAATCCTCGGATTGTCTCAGGCGAAGAGTGCCAGAAACAGATGAAATATAATTTGAAGATCCTTCTGGCTACTAGTAGTATCTTATTCAAGATATTCATCGTCTTATACGCTAGAATAATCCTTGAGATCAATTTGAGAATCAATTGTCTTGGTAAAAACAAGTCGGTTTGCCATTTTCAGATATTTTTCTTATTATATCAACCTCAAGAGCAATAACATTCTTGAGTCTACCCGAATTTGGAGAATTTAACAGCACACAAACACTTTGATTAAAATTGTTAGACATTATGCCTATTTGATAAAATTAGACTGTTTATAATAGAGTAGTAATGTACTTCTGAATCTGTTACTTTTCTAAACATTTCTTTTTTATAATCTCAATTGCCGTAAAACTAGTATTTATGTGAACTGAGCGATCTGATTTGCGTCTTAGATCTGACAAGAATAAGACAATAACCATTGATTCTAGGATAAATGTTCGTAATATAAACTCTATCGGCTTGTTATGATTTGAGTCATGGATGGACATTCGAATTTGGAATATCGAAAATTATATGTTTCCACATTATGTTCTATGTGTCGCCTGTAAGATCGCTTACCTTATGATTAATAATTCATAAATTCACCACATTTGCATTCGCTAATCAAGGCGGCATTGACTAATATTATATATTAATAACTTACTTAATGCTACATTCTTCATGAATAATATCTCATGATTTATACTAGCATACGATTATACTATTTCACTAAGTAAAGATATACTTCTTTTAGGTTAACTTTGAAATTATCGTGTGCTATGAATTTTCTAATTTATCCTCACGACACTCAAGAGTGTAAACTTCAGATGGAAAGTCGTAAGTATGAATGGTTAATATTGTAGTGCATAAGTATACGTAAACGAGATATAAAGATAATTTCATTTTCTATGTTTCTAATAACAAAAATGCTTATTTTAAATACAATTTATTTATAACAATACTAGCTTGCAATTATTTATCATCTAGATATTAGATTAGGTATTAATTATTTAAAGTATGCATGGTAAGAGTGAGATTGCCTCACTCTTTATAATGCCAAAGCCAGTAATAGATCCGACATTTTTCTAGTTAAAAGTCCATGACCTTTAAAGGTAATCCCAACTTATCGTTCTAACTCCCTATATTATATCCTATTGTAGTAATTCAACTCGAATCTATTGCTATTCAGTTATTTCGTAAATAATAATCTGAAGATATTCAACCTGGACAATATGATAAATAAGATCAAATTTGTTGTTCATTAATTGATCAATTCTCCATGAAATTAAAAGCATGAAATTAAATGCTACTGCTCTATAACTGTGACAATTCTTTTCTATTTTAGAGTTTCTAATATTATCGAATGCATGTTTATGACGATTTTCGGCTAAATAACTTCTATGGGTAAGCTAAATGTTTGGTATTACTTCTACGAATATGAATACTATTTTGTTAACCATTCAAATTGACTATGCCTATTTACCATAATATCTATCAAGACTCTTCATTTTTTTCGTAATATGTTTTTGTATAAAATGTAATGTTTAACGAGCACACGAAACTTTTTTACATTTTTATGGTAAATAAAAGGATAGCTATTTACAAGGCCTATCAAATAAAAAATAAAAATCGTGATTTACTGAAAATTGTACAATTATCCGTTAGGTGGTAGACGAGGAGAGCAGTTATATTCATAAAGTTAGTGAGTGAGCAATTTAACATGCCACTTAGTTATCAAACCATTCCTATATTTTTTAACTTGATTTGCCGAGATAGTTTTCTTTTACCTTTCTTCAGGTGATACCGCTAAAGTAAAGGCAGAGTTCAAGTGATAGAATTATGTTAATAAAAAACTTAGATTATGTTAATTAAAGCTTACATTCTTTAATCTAAAATAATGAAATGAATGAAAAACGGATATAAAAGAAACGAAAATTTCATGAACATTCTGACAAGAGATATACGAGCTCATTATAACAGCAATAACATAACTACCAGTATAATAATGCCACTTATAAATATGGGTTAACATAAACTAAAAATCATATGTCTAGTATTGGTTATGTAATTGCTATGTTTGGGAAGAAATGGGATTAATTTAGTTACTAATGAACGAATAAATTAAACAAATTTTATTTCACATTTATCTTATGATAGCATTATTGATTATTTATATACGGCTACTTTATCTCTTTTCGATTGGAAAAAAACTATAGCAGAAGAATAGTTGGAAAACTTGAAAGGTGTTAATCGTTTGGAATGACTATATTGAATAGAAAAATAGTTCCTGTTTTGAATGTACCCGTAAAAAAAATATCCGAAGATTTGTTTACGTGTTATGAGGAACATGAAACAGGTTAAAAAAGAAATTACGAAGAATTTTCAGGCAAAACGAGAGTAAACTCTGTGATCGAAATGTTTCAGCAATTCCAGGAGTAAAATGTGAAGTGAAATACATTAATTACATAGGAGATAGTGATTCAAAGACTTTCAAGGCCTAGATACTGCTTCATACGGTGATCTTGTCGCCATCAAAGTGAATGCATAGAGCACGTTAAAACGAGAATTAAAAGTGGCCTTAAGAAAGTAAAAACGCTGTACAAAATTGGTGGCAAAAACCAAAAAAATTTGTTCAACTTACCGATACACTAATAAAAGAGGTAAGTACATTCAGCCATCCAGCATAAATATTTTTTTGTCTTAGAGTAGACTCACCTTATGCAAATCTAAAAATTTTGAGTGTTTTGGAAATATTTTTTCCGATTTGTAAAAAAATTTAATACAAACTCTTTGATCCATTTTTTTCAATAGCAATTTTTATACTTTTTGCAAACAACCTAAAAATGCTACATAACTGAAACGATGAGTATATTCGGAACAAGTTTATCAACATAAAATTAAAAAATCGGGGATAAAACTTATGCAGTCCACCAAATTTGAAAATTTACCTTACTTTTTGTTCACACCTCGTATCTTATATGCTCATTCGACGAAAACCCCAATCACATGGTTTACTCGGACAGAACGAATACCTGTTGTAATTAAAAAAAGGCAAAGGCAACTATAGCAGCTACCAGTAAAATTAAAAGTCCCACTGGTTTACATCCAGATGTATAGAAGCATTTGCTGTTAAACACCGAGGACTTATAAAGAGATGACTTATTACAGCGTCGCCTAGCCGTTATAGAAATGCAAACGATAATTTTAACCGCATGAGATGGTGCCTAGTACCTATAAATTCTCATTTCAGCATAACAATCGGTGAGTTTTGATCTCATATTACTGCCGGAGTGTTTAATGAAGCTCTGACAATAGTTATAAAAATAATTCATGCTATTAAAATCATCGTTGGTCGGTAGAACTTTGAATACATACAAGTGAAGGATGCCGAAAGAATTGCGAGACTAGACGTTCGGAACGATAAAACCAGCAAAGAAGCCTGTATGGTTTACAGAGAGGAAAATATCAAAAACAGCATATACAAAGATGGTCTGCTCTATGCATAGTAGTAGACGTCTACTATAGGCATCTGGAATTCTACTATTTTTCTATTTTTACAACTTTAAAAGCGTCTTTCTCAAAACTATATTTTTACAATTGGTAACCACAATTACAAGAAAACTATTTCTTTTTGTGGGGTTATATAATATATTATTCACGCTGAAGCAAGCGCCACAAGAGAAAATATGGTGCAATGCATAACAATCACATGTTAATATATTCCAAGAAATATTCTTTTATCTACTGATAGAAGTTTTTAAAATTTAATTGAAGTATGTTTTGACAATAACGCTCAGTTGCTTGAAGACTTGACACATTCTTTTATTATCATACAAATTGATTTTATCATAAAGTTAGACATGTAATGTTGGCGTCCGCTACTAGATGATCAGGGAATTTACCTTAGATAGCCGGGACAATCACTTCCTTTCTATAAGTAGTTAGAAAAAAATGAAGATCGTGTAAAAAGGCTGTCGATCACTTCCTGTCTCTCTCTCTCTCTCTCTCTCTCTCTCTCCCTCTCTCTTTGCCTCTAAGGCTGGCGTCCTTGATGTTGGGAGATACAGGCGCGTGTTTTCACAAACTTGATAATGAATAAAATTTCCTGGTGAGAACTCGCTTGGACGTAGAAAGTGAAGCGTGCGATATCCTAGGTAAACGTAATAGTGACAGGTATGCGAGAGAGATGTTGCACCGAGATAGGTTGGAGAACAAAGAGCGCTCGGTCTTTTCACTGTTTCACATTCCATTTATCAGTTGGTGCGAGTTATGGCGCGAGTTATGGCAGTTGATTACAGCTAGTCGGGAGTACAACCATACGTGGTGAAAAGAAAAAAATGAAAATTAATGAAGTATCCGCTAGAAACTGACAGAAAAATAAGTCATCTGATAGGTAGTTATTTGGTAGATATTTGTCCGAGGCCATCGCGGGTGGCTCTGCCACACCTGTAGCATAACTTTCCAGCATAACTATGTGGTTGTGGGCAAGCGGAGTAGCGATGCCCCTTCGTGCCGCAGTTTCAGCAACCGCTCGATAACGCTGCTTTGTTTGCAGTGAAACTTTCCGCCCCGATTGATGCTGTAACAGCTTTCCTTGGTACACTACCCAAGTGTAGTAGCGGCCTTGCAGGTGCTGACGAGTATAGTCATTTCGGATGTAAAAAAATGAAGGCTGGCAATACCGCTAAGTCCATCTGGGGCGCTATTGCTATTCTCGAGCTGGCGATATTTGCTTGCGTCGCCTGTGGCCCGTTGCATGGTTTTGTCGATAGTTGCTATAGGGGCTGTTTTGAGACTTTTCTAGGCACGATAGACACAGGTACCATCGTCGCTAGGAGCTTCGTATTTGGTAGGTACGATTATTCTTTCTTTCTCATACGTGTCTTAGCATCTTTTATGTTCGGGCAAGTTTTCCATCATCCCGTCTTTTGTGTGATGATTGAACACATAAAAGTGCAACCATCACTGTGATAAACACGGGTGTCGCCATCCTCATCTATACTCACGTACATTGTTGGTTTTAGAAACATATTTTATTCAAAAGTACAAAATATTTATTTGTTTAGATTGACGTTTCGCAATCCATATGGCAGACTCGTATATTGGAAGATGCCCCCTCTGCAAGACCGTGAAGGCGGTAACCTCCTTGCTGGTATCATCCAATGGTATTTGATGATGCGACGGACTCTACTCGATCTTGGACAGGTAGCTAGCGTATTGTAGACTGTGTTATAAGACATTCATGTGTGGTAGTGGATATGTATTGTTTTTTGTGATAGCGTTGAGTGCGCGGTAGTCAATGCAAACTGATATTTTGTCGTTTGTTCGGGACGATTACCGAGCTGCTCCAGGAGCTCTCGGACGGCTGAATGATGCCTTCGAACAGCAGCTTGTTAATTTCTTCGTTAGCCTCTTTGAGCAGCCTCTTCGTGCGGCTCCATTAACTGCCACTATGGCCGTTATGGTTTTTTGTAGGCCATATTGCTGCGTTACGAAACGCCTGGTCATCTTTTAAGGCGTACATCATGTTACGTCTACAAAATTTCTCGTCATATTTATCGACATTGAGATCTCAAATTTTAGTGACTTAGCTAGTTTGAATCAAGCTTTTACTTGCCGCTCATGGGTGTTGAGTAGCAAGTCAATTTCGCCATCATTTAAGCATATTTTCCCATCCGTAATTTGCAGGTAAGAAATTAGCGGTATTGTCGTTGATTTCACCAATTTGCCACGAGTAGGGCCTACGTAAGACTTCTGTGTGCTGAGATCGATCTGAGTGGTGAATATCTTGCTCATCAGCTCGATATTCAAGAAAAATCGATTTTTCTCGTTTTGTAGCCTGATCTTGGGGTACGCCTTTATTCGATCCCTGCCTCTGAGGCAGCCATGGTCGCTGCCATCTATTATTGAAGTCACGTCATAAGGAGTATCAAGGTTGACTCTGTGTTACTTTTCCCTTACGCATTTACTGATTTGTATTATGAGCCGCAACGCGTGCAGTTTTGGGTATTAATTTTCCTTTGACCGATCTATTGTAGCAGTGTCTCTGCTTCCGGTTGAGGCATCTCTCTGCCCAATGTCTGGGCTTCTTACACGTACAGCTAGTTCTTGTATCATCGCTTTGCAATCTGCCCTCTCTGTGTCGTTTCTTCTGATATGGCGAGTATTGGTCACCGAAGTCTCTTCAATTTCGGTTGTGTCTAAGCGGTGATTGCCATTCGTTACGGTATTGGTAATCGTTTCAATCGCCGTCTCGACTCGATGATCTATATGGCCATTCGGGCGTTCGCGACGGCGTTTTGGTGATCGTCATCTTGATGATGAGTTTGGTTGTGCTGGGGACTTTATGGTTTATTTATTACTCAGTATGGCTGAGTGGAGAATCTCTATCATATTGTGATGCTGATTGACTATTTATAGTGATTGGGTATTGGTATCTCGGAGATGGTGGAGGATTTTAATTTCTAGATGAAGGTAAGTGGTATTTAGGTGATACACTTCTATGTACTCTCGTGTTTTCTTTGATTCCTAATGGTGGTGGTTTCCTAGTGTTTCGGGGTGCCGGGCTCTAGTCTCTTTAACGTTTCTATAGCTATCGTGGTGGCGTGTTTCTTTATTTGTACGTTAGTATTGACGCCGACGGTTCAGTTATCGTTACGGTTTTTTTGATCATGAGTGTCTTGTCATTCTTAATGGTAGCCAATCTGGAGTGCTTGCTTGTTCTCTCCGAGGGGGAGAAAACTGCCGTGCACACCATATCTTCTACAGCTAGCGGCTTTTTATAGCGTCGTGTGAGCTCTCTTTTCAATTCGATCTGCATTATTAGCAGCGAGTCGGATGCATGTTTCAGTAGATTCTGTCCGATTGGTTTTCAAGGGTAAGCGCGGGCAACATTTTATCAATTGAGATGCGCATTTCTCGGAAGTAGGAGACGATAGGCTCTTTCGAGTTTTACATTCTATCGTTCTTTCACGCAGTTCTTCCTCTAGCCATAGAAATTAATCAATTGGCTCAGCACTTGCGGCGGAGCACTGTCTTAAAGTCAGTGTATGCCAATTTTCTTAAAGGACCCTCACTCAGATGCAAGCTGCTCAACTCAGGCTCCCTAGGATTAATTTTAAGATGTCTACCGCAGGGGTGTTCAAACCATTCGTTGTTTCTTCTAGCCTCCCAATAAACTTTTCCACGTCCTCTTGCAGTTGTCTTCTGAATTGCACCCACCGTTCTCGTATCAGCTGTCCTGTGCGTGTCTTCTGAAGGTACATATGGTAGAATGATCGATTTGAGTAATGTGATCATAGTTCCGCAGACTAGCCTCCCAATAAACTTTTCCACGTCCTCTCGCAGTTGTCTTCTGAATTGCACCCACCGTTCTCGTATCAGCTGTCCGGTGCGTGTATTCTTAAGGTACATATGGTAGAATGATCGATTTGAGTAATGTGATCATAGTTCCGCAGACGCCGGTATGGTTGGTTATGTTGGAATCGGCATGCCCGCATGCAATGCATCGTTTATTTTAACAGTACTGGATGAGTATCCGCCCGGCAGATACTGTTCGCCACAGCTAGGGAGATTTCGTTGTTCTACAAGATCACTGCTGAGAAGATCGGAACCACTACATCTTCCAGTGAAATTTACACACCGTGCGTTATAAAAAATCTTGTCCACCGAACGGGATGCTGTAAAGCGACCTCAGTAGGTGGAAGTACGACTCATATGATCACAAATAACAAAAAGAAGATAGCAATAGAAGAGAAGGAAGTAGACAGGGAGATTAGGAGGCCGAATGATAAGGCCAAAACTGCAAAGAGGGAGCAAACTAAAACAGTAGCCGCAAGCAAAACACGAGCAGGCAAAACTCCACTTGTAAAACTAGTCAAAACTGGTGAGTCTGGGGATACCACCCAGACAGCCAGCAAGGCAAAGTTTCCCACAAAAGGGAATAGCGGAACAAAAAAGAGCCCCCCCCTCAGGGCAAAGCAAACATAAACAACAGGTTGCGCCCAGCAACACTGTGGGAGCTGCAAATGCTGCAGACTGTAAAGATTGCGCAGCAGCACTCCCAGATAAAGAGGCAACCAATATACCTGCCAGGGATTACCTAAAGGTCCCAGCGCATGCTGCGGACCTCTACGAAACAACAAAATCGGTCCTCAAAACATATCAGGACCAAGCTCTGAGGAAAGAGGGGCTCATATGCCTCAAAGAGTTAATGATGGTCATATCGGAGATGGCCATCAGATGTGCTCATGCAGAGGCCAAACCACAGACATATGCAACTGTGGTCTCAAACAATAGCAGTAACATCACAACACATAGGCAAAAAACGGAAAGGAGGCTGGTCTCTCCGAAAGCCCAAGTTGCCAAAGCCACCATAAGGCCACCACCAAAATTGTTCTTATTAAAACCTAGGGATGTGGAGAAAATCTCCTCCACACGAAAGGCTAAGGAAGTCTTGCAAAAGACTTTCAACCCTAGGAAAGCAAAGGTCCAGATTAAGATTCTGAAAGAGATCAGTAAAGGTCTCCTGGTGGAAACGGCAACGAAAGCGAGGTTAGACAAGCTTAAGGCATCGAAAAGTCTAACAGACCTCTTCGAAATAGAAGTCACAACAAGGGGAAAGCCGAGGCTCATCATCTACGATATGCCTAAGAACATGTCGCCAGATGAGGTGACCTCGACTATACAGAAACAAAATGAGGGTCTGGCCTCCTCGACAGAAGGATTCGCAGAATTCTTCGAACTCCACTTCAAAAAGGGCTACAGGAGCGACACTGCAACTAACTGGGTGGTAGAAGTCACTCCAGTCATCAGGGCCAAACTATTGGAAAGAAAGAGGATCTACATAGAGTGGCTGTCTTGCCGTGTGCAAGACTACCTCAGTGTTCCTAGGTGCTATAAGGGTCAGGGCTACAGGCACGTAGTCAAGCATTGTAGACTTGAACAATGCTGCTCTCACTTCAGTTTAACGGGACATGGCAGCAAAGATTGCAACAAAAAGGATGCAACGCCTAAATGTGTAAATTGTAAAATGTCGAAGAGAGCATCAAACCATAGTTCTAAAGACACTAAATGTCCAGCATACAAGGCTGCCATGGAGAGATTAGTAAACTCCACACATTATGGCCAGTAATGCGCGAAGTAATCAAAGTGGATCTGACCTGCGCTTTGCGCAGCTAAATGCTAGAAGAGCACGCAGGGTCACTCCAGGTCACGGGAATTAGATCTAAATGTGTGGAAAAAGGAGTAGACATCCTGCTTCTCCAGGAGCCATACCACTGCAGTGGCCGAGTAGAGGGGTTTGGACTGCGCACACGGATGGTATATATTGATGGGAAAATCCCCTGGGCGGCTATAGCAATCCTCAACCCTGAGGTTACAGTGCTAAAACTAATGCACTTAATAAATACACACTTCACGGTAGCGGAGGTGAGGTTGCGTTCTTTAACGATGTATGCGGTCAGTGGACACTTCTAGCTGTGCTACGAAATATGGTATGATAGTTCATTTTAAATATTTTATTGGTATGATATGATACACTATGAAATATGTGTACACCTTATACGCCTAAGTAAGATGCTGCACGCACTTCAAGGGAAGATGGTGCTAATAGGTGTCGATTCCAATGCCAGATCTCCCCTGTGGGGTCTAATCGCACCGACCGCAAAGGGGAAAAATTAGAAAATTTTACAACTCAGTGGAATCTCGGGATCGTCAATGTGCCAGGTAGTATCGATAGTCTCCAATGAAGTTGGAGAAGGAAATGTGGACGTAACTCTTGTCACCGCGAATCTCGAGACACTCGTCACATGGTGGGCCATCAGAGAGGACTGGACCACGAGTAATATACGATCCAACTGTAGAGAAAACATCTTCGCAACCTCTCTCATCTGTAAGATCTAGCCCCGGACATTGAGCGGCTTAGCAGGCACTTTCAAGGCTACGAGCATCGCCAAGGATAGACAACTTCCGGCTTAGCCTCCAGATATCCAGCGACCCGTCTATGAAACGCGCCCGTGTCCCGCACATCGAGGACGCCGCGCGGTCATACGCACGAGCGACAAAGAGAGAGAGAGAAGACAGAGTGGCGATGAGGACACCGCATCACCGAGAGAAAAGACAGCCCAGCGTTCAGCACCGGCAAGTAGCTTATTGTATTGAAAGATAATATATATAACTCTCTCCCGAAAACAAGAGAGACGTAGGCTAGAGTCAGGTCCTACCATCGCTGTACAGCGCGCGCATCCGCGTCCTTCGCGTCTGTGTTCATCGCCTATCGTTCCCGGCAAAGGATCGCGCATGTGTTTGTACCTCCGTCTATCGCATGGCGGAACCCGCCAGGAGTGACTAGCATACGAGCTATAGTACTTTCTTGTAATACATGCGCATCTGTATGTAAATATATGTTCTATAAAATAATGATTGAATACTCGGTTATTCTCGGTGTTCAATAATGATAAAGAGAGCTACAGTAAAAGAGAGAGAAGGAAGGAAGGACGGAAGGATGAAAGAGAAAACCACCCCGGAACGAGAGGAAGCAACGGCGGAGCGTCGTCCCGGCAACTACCCTCTGTTTTAATACATGTGGAGAGGTTTAATACATCCTCGAGACGAGGCGCGCCATGGTTGTACAGCCGTTTTGCGTCCCCGCCAGCTAGAAGCTACGCACCGTATACCTATACTATATATATATATATATATATATATTGTGACACCGTTTTCGCGGTCGTAAATTTTTGCGACTTTAAAACTACTGCTCGCGCGCGATCGGGATTACCACGTTCGCGAACCATGAGAGTGCGCTGAGTTCGAACGGAAAACGGAGCAACGAAGAGCATAGGAGCGCTCTTTCTCATTCTTGTATATTCCATCAGGAAGAGTGTAGTACCGCACAGTACCAGATTTTAACCTAGGACTCCACGAAGGCCAGCTCGCGCGACTTTTCCGATCCACCACATCGCGGCACCGAGTCAAGGCAAGGACGCTCTTGCCACCCAGCGTGCAGCCCAAGACATATCCACATCTCCCAGGGGACGTCCTCGGCATCGTCGCACTCAAGTCGCGAAAAGGTCGTGAGCGAGCGAACGTGCGAAAGAGAGAGTGAACCGCTCTAAATGAAGGATGCCGGCACCGATGGACGAGCGAGAGGGAGAGAGGTAGCGCGAATAAGATAGCTGCAGCTTCCTCGCGGTAAGTAGATTTGCCTTATTTATATTGCGTGTCGCTATTCAGGCTGCTTTCGCCCGCCGTCGCGTGGATTGTTATAAAATATGCGAAGTCCGTGATTCGCGTAATCGATCGTCCCCTTCATAATTGTCCCCCGCGTGTCTGTATCTTGTCTGTAACGAGCTTCAGTATCGTTAATAAATACATAGTTAATATTGTTATTTGCCCCGAGTTATTCTTTCCGTGTTCCCCCTGTTTCCTGTTTCAGCCGGAGCTAGCGAGTGTGCGCAATCGAGCACACATACACACACACATACAGGCAGATACGGCTATGAGTAAGCCACTATGCACGATACGTGTAATGCCAAAACTGGCTTTACAATATATATATATATATATATATATATATATATATATATATATATATAGATATACATATATATATATATATATATATTGTAACATGCATAGGTTAGTTGGACCTATACATGTTAATAGTTTCAACAAATAGGAAAAAAGAGAGGGAAAAAGGGAAAAAGGGAGAGATAGAAGCAGAATAAAGAGGAATATAATATAGAAAATTTATATTATTACTATATAGTTTTTACCTCGCAAAAGTCTAGCTAGTAAATTCTTCTTGTTTTCTCTTGGCCATCGTCAAATATCAAAAGAAATTATTAATAATCAGTCGTGATAGTGAGTGAAATATCACTTGATTATATAAAGAAGGCAATAGATTTTTTTTTTTTATATATAAAAGCCGGTAATCTGACACCAAGAGCTCACGTTAATTTCGTCGTTGGGTTGTTTCTTTTCGGCGTAGGTGTATAAAGGTTGGTGTATTTTTCTTTTTATAGATTTATTGTGCTTTTGGTTTTGAGTATAGTATTATATACTTCTACTCTTTTCTTCAATTTCTTTCAGATTGAAATTATTAAACATAACAAATTAACTTTAGTAGTGTGAGAGAGACGGAGATATATAATTATAGAATAAGATAGCAGGAGTAACAAGCGCGCATGCAGCTTTATTTGATAGTATACCTTGTTCTTCGTAAGGTGGCGCCCTTGTTGCTCTATCTCTCCAGTATACTTGTAAATTAATCTCTCTCACACCCTGTGTAAGCGGATTCGGGCGTTAGTCGATCGCGGGTGCGTATTAGGTAGGGTTAGAATAACAATTGTTATAATTTTATTGAATTAAATAAAAATTTTAATTATTTTAATGATTAATGAAATAAATCTACTTTTGATTTTAGTTTTTATATAGTAGAAAATATTAGACACATTCTCCTCCCTGTACCTGATCATTAATCCGTCTTTCCCTGGATTACTGATAATTTATCCAAATATATTATTATTTACATAATTGCCAGGGTAAGTAAAGGTAAGTCTGAGAAATAAATAACAGCAAAGAACCTACGGTCCAAAAAGATTGTTTTAAACAATTTAATCCGTTCGGGGTTCTTTGCACCTCTGTTAACGGGTAAATCTACCGGGTGTTTAACAATTAAGTACCCCGTTAATATATATATATATATATATATATATATATATATATATATATATATTGCCATTACTATTATATTATAATATGATTAATAAATTCGTCCAGACATACACTTTGTTCGCCCCTTAATGTTCAGGTCCCTTCACAGGAATAATTTCCACTGAAATTACTTGTAGCTATTACAAGATAATAACACGCCCAGTGCCAGCCCCCTCAGCACCATATTTTATAACCAGCCTCTATTTTTCCAGCGTTATAGATTTTGAAAAGTCCTTTTGATTAGGAACGAATCGACTTTTTCAAGTGCTGTAAAAGCCCATAGATTTGAAAGTGCACCAGTATTGGTGGACAAAGTTTTCAGCCTGATAGGTTGAAAAATAACAATTTTTGAGAAAAATATGTTGTTGCTAATATATTATTGCTAATCAAGGCTATAAGACCAGCCTTGTAAGCAGTTAGATTAGTTTTTTTCTCCCTTTTAGCAATTTATCAGTACACAGAAGCAATAATAAGAGTAACCTCGTCGAAGAATAATGGTGAAGATAAAGCAAAACTGATAAAGCTATCATTGCACACATAAGAGCACAATACCGAGCGACAAAGAAAGGGACAGATGGTACAATAAAAAAATTAGAGAAATATGCGCAGGAATTAGAGAAATGGCAATAAATACCCCACCAAAGGTGATCTTACTAAAGCCTAGGGATGTCGAAAAAATCTCTACCACAGGAAAGGTGAAGGAAATCTTGCAAAAGACGTTTAACCATAGACAGTCGAAGGTCCAGCTTAAGAATCTGAGGGAGACCAGAAAGGGACTCCTCGTGGAAATAGCAACTAAAGCGGGGTTGGAAAAATTAAAAGCCTCAAAAAGTCTGACGGAGCTTTTGGAAATTGAGGCCCTAACAAAGAGCAAGCCGAGGCTCATCAAACTGGGTGGTGGAAGTTACCCAGGACATCCGGGGCAAGTTCTTACAGAGGAAAAGGCTCTACATAGAGTGGTTATATTGCCGCGTGCAAGATTACCTTAGGGTCACCAGATGCTATAAGTGTCAAGTTTACGTGTCAGTCAACTGTAAATAGTCAAAAAGAACGCACAACCATGGCTGAATGGACATCAAGAGTCCGGCATACAAGGCTGCCATGGGAAGATTAGTGAATTTCACGGACTATGGCCAGTAAAGCACGAACTAATCAAAGTGGAACTGTTCTGTGCTTTGTCCAGCTTAAGCTAGAAGAGCGCGTAGGGTTACTCCAGAAACAAAATCGAAATGTGTCAAAAAAGGAGTAGACATCCTGCTTCTCCAGGAGCCATACCAGCGCAATGGCCGACTGGAGGGGTTCGGGCTGCACACGAGAATAGTATATGTGGATGGGCATATCCCTTGGGCAGCTATAGCATTCCTCAATCCCGAGGTAACCGTGCTCAAACTAACGTACCTCACAAATAAGCGCTTCCCAATAGCGGAGGTGAGGTTGCGTGCTTTCACGATGTATATGATTAGTGGATATTTCCAGCTATGGATTCCAATACCAGATGTCCGCTTTGCGGATCTGATCGCACCGACCGCAAAGGGGAGGAATTGGAACAATTTATTACGCAGTGGAATCTCCGAATCGCAAATGTGCCAGACAGTGTCGTTAGATGTCCAAAGATGTTGGAGAAGGAAATGTGGACGTAACTCTTGTCACCACGAATCTCGAGACGCTCATCACAGGATGGGCCCTCAGGTAGGATTGGACCTGGAGTGATTATAGAACAATCAGGTTCCACCTAAATGGAGCAAACACATCTGCTAGTACAGATACTGCAAATCAGGCACAAAAGCTAAAGCGATACTCCACACAGAAAGCGAAATGGGATACTTTCTGAACTGTACTCGTGGATGAATAGAACCAGCTCCCTAAAGACATGCCTGGCTCCAAAACGGAGATTATTGAGAGAGTTCGCTCAATGACAGCCACTTTGAGGAAAATGTGCATATGATATCTGCCATACCAAGGAGTAGGGTAGCTGTTAGTAGCGTTGCTCTGAGGATTGTTAAGCTCAGAGTTACCTGGTGGAACCCTGAGCTATATAGAATGAAATGGGTTACGAATCGAGCCCGTCGAGTATTCCAGAAACAACGTGATCCCGTCAGACGGGAGCACTTCAAGAAAGAATACAAAGCGACCAGAAAGGAGTGTGTCCGTAGACTCAGACATACTAAAGAAACTAAATGACAAGACTTTGTCACAGTAAAGGATAATTAGAACCCTTGGGGTATAGAGACTCCCGTAGAGGGATCAAAAGGATAGGATAGGAGAGGCCACCTCACCCGAGAGGCAACTCGAGGGTGAAGAGATTGGAAAGCGTACAATATCTTAAAATCAACATCTTACAATTGGTTGCCATTTGAAAGCGGTACAATCCAAATGTGTGGATTTGTTTAACAAGATTAGACGCCTGGCAGGATGGGAATGGGGCCTTTAAATTTAAGTGCCATGTATACCGGGCTATTCACACCTATCGCTGTTTATGCAGAAGCAGGATGGCAAGTACTCAAAAACACGCATTAAAGTCATCGGTGCGTACAGAACCACCTCAACAGAATAGTAGATGACCGAGATCCGTAGAAGAAAGAAGAGTACCCTCGAAATCAAGTGGTCAATCGTGGAGATTCTTTCAATCATCCAGACATCCATCCGCACTTCTGCTCCGAAGCACATGCGTAACGTATTTTGTGATCAACCGTCAGGTGTCCGCGTCCGTTCTCATAAGTTTCGTCACGTTTTCTGGCGTGATCGTGCCTATCCTCGTCTGAAACACTAGTCGTAACACGGTCGAAGGGTCACGCACGAACAACGTGTACTCCACATTGTCTCAAGCCCCTCCAGGATACTTGCATTACGGACAGGGAATTCTCTTCATCCTGCAGAGATACTTACAGATGTATCCATGTTCAGAAAAAAACATGGGTAAGGTAGAAATTCACCTCCCAGCGTTGCCTCTCCTTCCACGGACTGATTTTGAGTATTAGTCCTTTCGTCCATTTTCCTCGTTCGTCCATCGTCCACCGTCTCTGTCATATCTCGATCGTCTTTATCCGTTCTGCAGTGGCAGCGTCCTCCCATCCAACTTTCCGGCTCCGCTTGTGAATACGCTTTATTCAGCCGCGACCCCTTAAACATTACTACCGTAGTGATCATCTGTAATCAACTAATTAAAATTTAAGATCCTAATTAAATAATGTGCTATAGAAATAAAGTTCTATTTGTATTACAGTATATATTATATGTATTATATGTATTGCAATGTATTAATAACACTTAATTTATTTTAGCACAACTGACGTTAACAACAAGAATTTCAAAAACTTAATAAATTCTTTAGTAGCGATAACAAAAACGATATATTTGAAGTTCATTTTATGAGACCAATTTTTATTTATAGATACAGGCAAACATCTCTTTTTAATTAATTCCTTTGTATAACTATCGGTTTGACTACAGTTTAATTTTCAAAATATGAATTTCATAGAATTATTTATGTTACCAAATAAATACCACGGATCGTTTCAGAAAAATGAAATGTAAATTCACTATGCACGTTGCGACTACATACGTTTCAGACATCGATACTTTTTTTCGATATCCTCATGATATTGGGACCTAATTTATTTTATTTGTTTAATTTATTTAATTAAATTTAATTAACTTAAACTATTTCTAATAGCTATAATTTTCTTCTTCACATTTTCTGCCCAGATGACTTGGTTCTTCAACCGTCGCATCTTCTTTATGCGAAATTGTTGTTGCTTCCCTTTATTTTTATAATTTCATATTAACTTCTTCTTGCCACAATATTTATTCCATATTCGCTCTTTCTGTTCATCCTCTATGTCTTCATTATAACCATTTCATCTCCTTACTTATTAGTCTGCATCTCTCACACCGCTAAATCATCTATTTAATATCTTTGTTTGCTCCCTAGTATCTATCTCTAGTATCTCCCTAGTAAATAGGACTCCTCCTTTTTTTATTCTTGTTTTTCTTTTTTTTCTCTTAACTCCTTCGAGACCTTCTCGTTTCCTAACCTAAACCTCACCTAACAGACATTGCCTAAAAGATACTTTTTTAATTAGTACTTTCCTTGTCTATTATACTTACTAGAGGACGTGCTTCTCTTTGAAATATACACGTGTCCCTTTTAAACCGTAACTTCTTGGTTGCTACTTGAAATCTTCGAATCAAAATCGGAAAATCAAAACCTCCTTGGTTGCTGCTCCTCTGCCTCTTGGCTATAAGTAAACGTCCATAACCTCTCCTTTGAGCCTCTTGAGGTCCCGACGACTGAGCGCGTAACTCGATAATTGATTTCTGTGCCATTTTTATATTCTAATATCCGTCTTTGAAATCTAAAATAATAAAATATTTGCTATTTCGTAACTGATCGATATTATCGTCCATAAGCGGACTCGGGAAATTATCTTAAACTTTGATTTTCTTCAATCCTGTGATTTCAATACAGAGCCGTATATCACCGTTTTTTTCTAACTAAGACTATTGAGCTACCATATGGCGATTCACTTAGGCAACTAATACCCAATTTTAATAAGTAATCTTCAATACACTGCAATTTCTCTTTAGCATCTAAAAGTCGACACGGTCTAAAACTTATGGGATTGAAGTCAAAAATAAATGTGAATTTCAAACATTGTATTAGATGTCTTCGACTTAAGTATTTCGAAGTAATCGTTTATGTAATACTTTTTTATTTTCTTAACGGTTTCCTTTTCTATATCCGAATTTATGTTTACAGTTTTTAAAATCTCATCTTTATCACTAGCGCAATAAATGTTCATGATTTATAATATTTCCAAATTTAACTTTTTGTTTTCATATTGCTTTTGTAAAATCATGTTTTTTACTGTCTAGTGATAATTGAATGAAGGGTTTAGATGAAAAATCGCGTCCTAGACTTGCCATGGAAGCCATTGTGTTATACTATACTATGTAGAAATTTATGTTTAACAATATACGAGTATTTCTTAAATAACATAGTTGTAGAGACGAACATAGCTAAACCCAAAGATATGATATAGTATTCATAGTCAATTTCTTTTGAATTTTAACTACTATATAATTAATTAATTTCTTCCTATTTCTATTGCTGCTATCTATTATACTTTCAAATAATCCTACCATTTGTATTTACAAATCATTAATACCACAAAATTCAATGCTATTTTACATCAAGGGTAGCAGTGATTCGGGGGATACAAATCGAATTGGTGCAACGTCGATCCGCATTAAAAACACGATCCCCATTCTCTTTTCGGTTATGGACATCTTGCTCGAATAATGTCCCAATCGAGATTACTTGAAGCACCGTATTTTTTTTCATTCTACTGTAATTTATTCTTCATAAATAGTTTTCTTTCAGATATATATCTTACACTGCTAGAATTACCTTTACTGCTCAACGAAATCTACTTAAAATGGTCTAATAAATCATCGTCGTTTTAAAAATGCATAAGTTTTGCTTGATTTTGACTATTGATGTCTGGTATTCCTTCGATAATCATTTTGTTTTTCACAATCAGCACAGGATTATCTAATATCACCTTTTCTTGATAGTAACTTGCAAAATTTTCGCTTTTCAGCCACTGTCTATTTTCAAAATCTTTTCTAAATAATATTTGATTCGCTCGGTGACCGTACATAGTCTGCATATTTTTAAATACATTGCTCACGTTCGAAGTCAGGTATTCTGGCTTTGAATGAAACCATCTTAGGGCATCTCCTTTCAAATTTCATGTAGTTAAGAGTCGATTTTTCGTGTAGATCGGACGTTTCTTCTCGATTCCTCTTGTTCTCAATTATGAAAAGAATCACTACTTTTGTTAAATTCACACAATAGTTCAATAATTTTTCTAATACTGAACGAAGATTGAAATTGATTGTATTTACAGAATGGCTATTACGCAACTCTTGTTCCTGACGGGTGATTTCTAGTTATCTCCTCAACAGTTCATTTTCGTGCACAAAGCAAGGTTTTTGCCTTGCTTGAAGACCTGTGGTACTGCTATTTTTTTCTGCTTCACGTTCAATATCTCCATTCTTACTATCGTGTGCTGCATTTGCTCCCAGATATTAGGGCTATGCTGTTCCAGCCGTCTCACCATTTCTGCTTTTGTCCCAGTAACCACTAAGTTGCGGACGTCTACAAATCTTTTCAGATGATCGTTACTGTAATTTGCATACACATTGGAAAAAGAGAGAGAAAAAATGTATTTTTCCCGATGTCACTATCTGTATCTATTAATCACTATAATTTAACACATATGCGTGATTTACACATACAAAACACTATCACGGTACTTTATCCCACTTCTAAATTGTTGGGGAACATTAGGTTGACAAAAAGAAATAAATAAACGGTTTTATTTAAGTTTTTTGATTAAAAAATATATATATTTCCCGTACTCAAGATAAACAATCGGCATCACAGGGAACCACAAAAAATCTAATTTCACCTCTTCAATTCGTACACGAAAAATCTTTTCTTGCATACAACACTCTTTCATATGATACCTTCGACATCTGTACGTCGCTAAACTCGTTATTGCGCGTTACTCATCGTGCATTTTCGCGCCTTATTCCATACTCTCCTTTTCTCTCTCTCTCTCTCTCTCTCTTTCTATATATATATATATATATATATATATATATATATATATATATATATATATAACAGGAAATAACACAGTGTATAATTATCTTTTTACAGTATAATGTACATAATCATTATCAAATTACAATCATGTATTATAATTACAAAATAATTAAAATTAGGCAAATTAATAATGAAATGTTATTATAACACATTACCTTTAATTTTGATAATGAATTGCTAATAAATATTTCCTTCTAAAAATAATTCAATAGTTAAATTGATTTTTAATTAATTCACAAATAAGTGATTAATAAAAGTTTTAAGCGACTGCTTTTTTCTCTTTACATTTTTATATCACTGCGGAATGGCAGTTTCGTATTGCCACGCTCCTTCTACCACACCGTTGACACGATAGAGTATTCCTGTGGTGGTTGGGCAGTCCGCCACGTAATGTCCGCATTAATGTCACCAATAGTATATTGTGCCCAGGCAGTTCGCAGACGCGTGGTGGCCTATATCCTTGGCTTGAAACATGAGCTATCAAATCATCCAGCATTTTTGTCCATATCATGTGCACTTCGGACTTCTTCTCTGCGGTTTCACCTATTCCAAGGTCTATTACTTCTACCTCATCTTTGTTAGTCGCGAGGCGATCTGGTTCTGGCCGACAGTGTCAGCCAACTGTCTTTATGCTGCATCGGGCCGGAGATTTCTCTGGTACGGCATAACTATCCGCTGTCTTTGACTTGGTCTAAACCATCGGGACTCCCGTAATGGTCTCTGATCTTCTCGGCGTTGGCACAATCTTCGTTTTTCGTAATTTCTTCCACTGTCATTTCTTCGACACCACATTAATGTCTCCCTCGCTCACGGTTGACTCGTTCCTCCTCGTCGAACTTACCCAGGTTATCGATGCCATTTCTAGTAAATTAATCGCCGAATCAGGTATCGTAATTTCCTCTTCTTTATTTTTCGGGACTCCCCAGTCTTTTTTTGATCTTATCTGATCTTCTAAGACGATACCGATTTCGCCAGTTCCTGGAACTCTACAGGTCCTATCTTTCGTTGTGACTTTTGATCCAACGTAAGCATCTCTCTTTGTAATTTTCTAAATCCTTGAATGTCATTCACCCGACCTATGGTCGTAATCATCCTAGGTAATGCCTGGATCGTCTGTGTTGCAGTCGTCAAGCCGAAACTGCCCGAGATCAGCAAAACCTGGGCATTAGGAACGCAGGTGAAAGTAGCCACCGTCACTGTACTTCGCGCATTAGCATTAATACTCTGCGAAATCCGTGTCCTCATACGGGTTAATTTCAATCGTCTATGATCTGCTTCATCACCGGCGTCAAGTGCTTCTCACTGATCAAGACACGCACCAGGACGGTTTCCAATGATGTAGTTTCGCCCTTAATAAGAGTCTTCAGAACCATTCGATGGCTCTGCACATTTGCAACGATTTTCTATAATGCGGTCATCAACTCGCGCATGACTTCCGGCCACATGGTACCAGCGGCAATGGCCGTTTCCAACACATATCGCCATGTATACAAGATGGCATCGCCCCGTGGCGAAAAATTTAATTCTGTTTTTCTGGCCGCCCCAGCCCAAGTTGAGCGCCATTCTGTAATGCAGAAATTCATGATTTAGATTAAACTAAAAGAAATTATTATTACTTTATAGTTTTCACACACATAAACATTTTATCATACTACTCACCTGCTCCAAAAATCACTAGGGGAACTCCGTCAACCTGAAAGGAGGAAAAAATCAACAAACAAAAGTCTTCGACCTTCAGATTTCATATTATAATTATCAATAATGCCTATATCAGCTAGAAATGGCGCACAGTTGAATGGAACTCAATTTTCGGCTTTTTCTTTTTAAAACTGCTTTTTAAAATTCGAAAGGATTTTTCATAATTTTAAATATTTTATTTTGAGTCCATAATATACTTTTTATGTTAAATATATAAGTTTAAAAACTATCTAAAAATCAAATCAAAGAAATACAACGTTCGACAGAATCCAGGTTAAAAAATTCCTAAAAATTGTAGAGCTTTAGTTAACATTTCCAGCCTTATTTAATTAGGAGACCTGATTTGATCGCGAGAGAGAGAATACCATGAATTAGTAGATAGGGTACAATTAAGCCATTTACAAAAGAATTCATTTTGTCGAATTTTTCATATTTTTTAAAATGTCACCGAAAAACTATGATATATATTTCAATAATTTAACCTGCAAAATATTATTTTTTTAATTTTTTTCCACGATAATCGTAATCAGCGACTAAATATACGTAATATTCACTATTCCATGTATGAAATTTTCTTTTATTTTCATAGAATTTATCACTTCTATAGATTTTTTGGTTTGCTTTTTATAGATTGCAGGTTAACAAATAAATATATAAAAGCGCAAATTAATGTAAAATCTTTTACGAATATTTTCAAAAAAAATCTTCAAAATCTGTTAAGAATTGAGGTGGCGTTGGATTTTTGACATAAAAAAGTTTTGGTTGGTATTTGGTCCCAATGTGCGATGGTCCACCGTATGGGTACAGTACCGCTAGTATCTCCGCTCCCCTCCGTCTTCAACTTCCTCGCGTTTACCTCATTTCCCTACTTCTTTTCCTTTCTCTCTCGACACCTCTGCCTTTTTCTTGTCAAGTCTCTACTATCGCCTATTCTCTCGCTTCTCGCGACTCTTTCCATCTCTTCTTTCACGCTTATCTCTCTTCTTCACTCTTTAATCTCTTACTTTCTTCAGCATACTTTAAACTCTTTACTTATCAAGGAGCACGGTCGCAATTCGATGGTAACCATGGGCACTACAGCCTTCGGACGACCGTGTTATATATACATGGATATTCGGTTTCGAGATTTTGCAACAATTATTTCGCAAATATTAAATCATTACATTATTTCTAAATATGCTTAAAAGAAAGCTATTCAATTATACATCAATTCAAAAAAAGGTTTATATAAAAAACTTATATAAAAAATATTATATAAAAAATAGAAAATTATATAAATTATAATATAATAATAATAATAATAATAATAGAATAGTGAAAATTTATCTCATAAAATAATTGCAATGTTATGAATATGTAATCGAGAACATGAGTAATGATGATTTTTCAAATACTAATGTTTTTACTCTCAAGCAAAGATCATAGTGATCTAAGAAATTATAGATTACATCAAGTACAAGATACTGAAATATAAAAATTTAAGAAAAATAATGTAAATTTATTTACTGTCAATAAATTAATTTATAAGAAGTATCGAAATATAAATTAATAAATATTTCTATTGGTCTTACAGTCCAATTAAAGAAATTAAAACTAATACATAATAATTACATAAATATATAATAGTAACTAATAATGTCAATACATATTTACATTAATACTAATACATATCAATACGTAATTAATTGAAAATTATAATGACAGTCAGACTCTACTTGTTTAAAATCACCCCCGTAGACTAATCTGAAATAAAAATATATTAATTAAAAAAAATCTTTATTAATAAAGTGCAATCTGTCTGTCCCCATCGCCTTTAACCTATTGAAGAGTGACTGAGCTTGTCCAACGTTTCGAGCTCGCTATAGCTCCTCATCAAGGCAATTTATGAACAATTATATTATTATTCTACTACAACATTATATTATTATTCTAATGTATATATTATAACGAGGCCGCAACCGAAATGCGACTCGTTAGCTACGGCGTGTGCGACAAACATAAACACTGCACGACCTCGACGCGTCGGCCGGCCGTCCGAGGGAGGAGAGCAGAGCGAGGAGAGGGGGGAGCGAACATTCACCGCGGAGAGGAGAATCGAATAATTTAGTCTCGTTTTGGATAATAGAAGTAGAGGCACATGCGCCCGAGTCGGACGAAAAGAAACAAATAAAGCGGGGTTTTTGTGTACGCGTTTAAGACGTCCTACGGAGGGAAGAAAGACTTCGCGACAGATTCCGCGCCACCTACAGCGACGCATTGAAAGCAAGCGAACGAGAGGAGCACGTGAGATCGAGGGGATCGTCCACGAGAGCCGACGGCCGTTGGCATCACCGGGACCATGCAGAAGGCCCTGCAACTTCAGCCGTCGCCCAGCGCCTGCCGCGCTAGTGTCCGCGCCTGTTTCGTGCTTGCGCAGATGGTGTAGGCGGATCTCTGCCATCTGTCGCCCGCGTGTGGTTGCGTGTGCCGCTCAGTTGTACATATACTTTTTTTCTTTTGAAGCTACTCATTTCATTTATCTTCTCGTAATATATGTGATCGGAAATAAAGCTATATATATATATATATCCCTATCCCTACTAATTATCACCCCTTCTACACAAAATGTTCAAAACCAATCAATTCTATATAGAATGATAAATGTTATCCAATTTACTTGACTCTAACATTAAATTCACATTATTTCTTGAAATGTGAATACTTTTAAGACTCTCACTTTTGTACTTATTACTAATACCATGTTCCAGAATATCAAAATTCATAAACTTCAAACAATGTTCTTTTAAACCAGAAATACTATATGAACTACGTAAACTTTATTTATGTTCATCAAAACTCTTTTTTAAATACCTTATAGAATCCATATAATTAATCTTGTAAAAAACTCTAGATTTCAAACATAAATCATTCTTATCGAAGTCGGGAGAACACGAAAAGTCTCTTTTCGACAAAATGCTGTCATTCACCGAATGCGGCAGAATACGAAGGATGTCGTATTATCTAGCACCGTACGGTGTGGTAAAAGGTTGAAATCGCGACCTGAAGGCGGCGCTTATGTGCCAGGGTATCGACCCAGACTTGCTAAAGGTATTGCCGCAAGTGCTATTAGGCTTACGCACACGCGGACGCACTGACACCTGACGGAATATCCTCACGCTGTCAGCCTCACGGAATATATATACGGCACCACTCTGAGGATCTCAGGCGCATTCTACCTCCACGAGTGGATAGATTGCGATGATAGCGTGTTCTTGCGCGAACTCAAATCATACATGCGCAGCGAAGGTATAGCATAAGAACGCCAGGAAACAATAGTTTAAAAAAAACTATATCTATTGTTTTTCATTTATTTTTAACTATCTCGTTAAGAACAAGTAATATATTGTATAATTACCTTTTTGCAGTATCGTGCATATAAATCCTGTATCAAATTGAAGTAATTGCAATTACAAAATAATTAAAATTGAACAACCCCGTGTAAAATATTAATATAAGACATTAACTATATTGTTTATAACGAATTGTTAATCATTTTTGTCCTCGTAAGAATAACGCAATAGCTAAGTTCATTCTTAAATACTTCACAAATAACTGATTAATACAAGTTTTTAGCGACTACATTTTTCTTCTCTTTACATTTTTATATAACTATTAGTCCTACTTAAACCTTTTTATAACTAAAGTTATGTAAACTGTAAAATTATAAACGCCTTGCGTTCCATCACAACATATATATACACACACACACACACACACACACATATATATATATATATATATATATATATATATATATATTCGAACTCCCGTAGCTTCTGACGGGTCATCAACGAAGTGTGTGATCTGGCATTGAAGACTACACCCATCCTGTTGGCAAATTTGGACGTTTCTGGTCGATAGCCTGCTTCAAGCAGTCCAGTTGTTCACAGTAGATAGTAGAATTATGCGTCTGGCCATATGGAGCAGCTCATAGTGGATGATTTTCTTTCAATCCCACGAAACACAACAAAACCTTCGTGGCCGCCAATCCCGACTTGGCCACTGTTTGGGACGGTCCACCGGCCTTGAACCACCGTTTCACTTGAAATTTTCGTATGTGATCCATTTTTCGTTGCCAGTCACCATCCGCTTCAAAAATGCGTCGAGTTCGTTCTGTTTCAGCAGCACATCGCAGACGTTGATGCCGCAAATCATGCGGCACCCAAACATCAAACTTCTTTTTGTATCCAGCCTTCTGCAGATGGTTTAAAATGGTTTGGTGAGTAACTTTCATCTCCTGGACGATGTTACAAGATGCCACATGTCGATTTAACTCCATAAATTCCATGATTTCATCGGTATTCATCGTCACAGGTCTTCCGCCGGCTGGCTTATACATGGTGTCATTTTCGCCGGCTCTGAATCGTCGAAAACATTCCTCTGCGGTTCGAAATGATAGCGTGCCATCTTCCAAAACACCATTAGCCTTTGGACTGCCGGACTGGCTCATATATGAGTCACCTGTGACCTTGAAAGCTACTCTAGAGATATGAGGTATTTTTATGCATAAATTTTGCACGTCAAAAATATCAATTTATAAGGCAAAAATGCCGGCAGTCTAAAGGTTAGTCTCACGGTATGTTTCTCTAGCGGATTTGCCATTGACGAAGGAAAACTTTAAATTAGCGCGAATTTCGGCGTTAGTGAAGTCCATGTTTACATGTCTATAACTTTTGAACGCAATATCCAAACTAATCATCCATAGCGTAATTTTGTACTTTATGTCAAGACCTTTCAAATGATGTATAATATTGCCAGATGCGAGCTCTCTAGCGCTTTGTACATAGCCACGAAATTCATAAGACAAAAAGGCGGAAGGGAGATATATGACAACATAATCTATATATATATATATATATCTATATATATATATATATTTATATAAAAATGAATATATGTGTATTTGTTTGTCCTTGATAAACTCCGAAACTACTGAACCGATCGCGTTCAAAATTTAACCACGTCTTCTACACAGTCAGGAATAGGTCATAGGCTATTTTTTTGGCAAATTCGACAAAAATATAAAAAATTGGCAAATTAGGTAATCACTTTACCAACGATTTCTAATGTATATACTATAGACACACTGCTGCGCTAGGCCCCGCACAGCATCGAAGCAGATGGTCAGGTCAGAGAGAGAGAGAGAGAGAGAGAGAGAGAGAATGAAAGGTATAGAGCGAACGGACGCGCATGCTATAGGCATCTATAAACAACTGCAACACCCATTAATTCGGTAATCCACGTCAAACCATTGTGTTCCTCTTCTTTCCCTTCACGCCACCCTAGACAAGGTTGCTAAATGATATATATATAATTTTCCCAAGAAAACATTTGAGTAAAGGTCCTTATATATATATATATATATATATATATCATACTAACTTATAAAGACAAAGCGTGTTTTTGTTTGTACGCGATAATCGAAAAAACTACTGAATCGGTTGTGCTGAAATTTGACATATAGATTCTATATTACCTTGGGAAGACATAGGCTATGTTTTTTATTAAAAATCAAATTAAGTTAATGGTTTTAACAATCAGTTTGACCAGCGGCAACTAGATGCTGTCTTGAATAACGAACATCAACTCAAAGTAGTCCGCTTAAATATTAATACTAGGCCAGCTCAGACAAATGTTCATATCCAACTTTGCGATTCGTATCCTAAAGAAGGTGTGGCGTTAGTTGCTATAACCTTTTTTGTTCTTCAGGTTAACCTGACACTATTCTCACACCTTATGGATATTTTTTGAATTTTGTAAATTTTATTTTCTCTTACGTGGGAAAATCTCTTTGTCTCTCTTTCTCTCTCTCTCTCTCTCTCTCTCTCTCTCTATCTCTATCTCTCTCTATTTCTCTGTACTTCTTTTTCCTTCTCTTATAAAATGGTTGTGTATGCCAAATCATACTGAATATAGTTTGTGACGACAAATTATATTTTTATTTTTATACATTCTATTAACTTCAGAATTGTGACAGGAGACAATTTTTTTTTAGTTTGAACAAAAGCAACGAGGGCAAAATAGGATTCTTTACCAACAACCTTGAAACTATGAATATATATATATAATATATCAAAATAGAATTCTTTACCATCAACCTTGAAATTATGAATATATATATATATATATATATATATATATATATATAATATCGTCGCTTCTGCATAAAAGAGCAATATCCATCGTATGCTTCAAAAATATGCTATTCGTATACCAACATTTTGATCGAATTTAGTTGGCACCAGTACTAAAATATTCACGGTATTTAATTTAAAGAACGAGTATATACGATATATATATATATATATATATATATATATATATATATATATATATATATATATAGATTTTATGTATATTATATTGTACATATTATATATATATACATTTTAAATACAATTTCTATAGACAGTTGTGTGTTCGAATGATAGAATGCCATGTCTAGGTTTATCTGGGCGATTTCTACGGGGAATATTGTATTTACTTGATAGAAAATGACGTCCAAGTATGAGGAAATCAACTTTCATGAGAAGATCCGTGTTGGGACGGTAAAATACTATATCTAGGTCTTTCCAAACGACTTCTACGGGGAGTATTGTGTTTAGTCGTTAGGAAGAGATGCTAGCTTTCTCGGGACGGCTTCTACTGGGACTATGTTTTATTTTATTTAGTTGGTAGGAAGCGATGTTTAGGTACGTCGGGGCAACTTATACGGGGAGTTTCATGTTCGGATGATAGAATGCGATTCCCAGGTGTTTTGGAACGAGTTCCACGGGGAGTACCGTATTTAGTTAGTAGAAAACAATGCCCAAGTATTACGGGACTACTTCCACGGAGAATTTCGTGTTCGGACGGTATAAGACGATGTCCAGGTATGACCGGACGACTTCCACGGGGAATTTCGTGTTCAAACGATAGAAGACGATGTCCAGGTATGACGGGACGACTTCTATGGGGAATTTCGTGTTCGGTCGGTAGAAAACAATGGCCAGGTATGACGGGGCTACTTCTACGGGGAATTTCGTGTACGGACGGTAGAAGACGATGTCCAGGTATGACGGGACTACTTCCACGGGGAATTTCAAATTCGGACAGGAGAACACCATGCCCGGATATGACGGGACGACTTCTACAGGGAGTTGTGTGTTCGGTCGGTAGAAAACAATGTCCAGGTATGACGGGACGACTTCCACGGGGAATTTCATGTGCGGACGGTAGAAGACGATGTCCAGGTATGACGGGACTACTTCCACGGGGAATTTCATTTTCGGACCGTAGAAGACAATGTCCAGGTATGACGGGACGACTCCCACGGAGAATTTCGTGTTCGGACGGTAGAATATGATGTCGAGGTATGACGGGACGACTTGTATGGGGAGATTCATGTTCGGACATTCGAATACGATATCGGGATGTTTTGGAACGACTTCTACAGGGAGTGTTAAAGATACTTCTATAAAGAAATTCATTTTCCATCATTTGAACACGCATACTCCCAGGAAAAGTCGTCCTGGGATACCTGGAAGTCGTATTCTACCTTCCCAACACAAAACTCTCTATAGCAGTCGTCTCGAGACATGTTCTATATTACGAACATGATATAATAATTAAACCATTATAATTAATTAAACCATAGCGTTAATCGAAAAATATACATGATGTAAAGAGAAATTCAACTAAAAAGTCACAACTCTTCTGTTCGTCAGATTCTCCACCAACAAAATATTAGTCTATAATAAGCCCTGTATAATTGAAATACAGCAGCCAATCGTGGACCAAATTTTACTTCCGCTTTTACGAAATAAAAATATAAGAAAGAGTGAGACCACTCAGGTACCATTCATGCTTCGCAAGCTATACTGATTCTTATATATTTTTTGTTTCAGGTATTTACTCGTCTGTCCAATGTAATATTTGTTACAGTCTTTACAATTTATTTTTTATAAATATACATTTGGGCTAAAAGAACATAGTTTGACTTTGTACATTTTTTCGATTTTGAAAATGTAAATATTCTTGAACAAGGTATTAAAAATAAATATAAAATAGAAACTTTTGAAAATATTCACATTTTGAAGAATCGCAATCATCTAAATTTATTGTTAGATTCAAGTAAATTGGATAACACTTATCATTCTTTAGTAATATCAAATTTGTATTTTGTATTTAAGCCAAGCAAGTGCGCGTCTTAGAAATATTATACCAATAAATTTAAAGTGGTGATAGGATATATAATGTAGCATACTGGGTAGTTTCATTTTAGTTTAGTTCCTGAGGATGAATCGTAGCGGTTCGAAAAGTCGGACACCAAGAGAGAAAATAAGATAGTGATGGCAGTCAGATTATCCTTCACTAACATAGTATATATTTTATTATTTTTATTATTTTTATTTTATTTTATTTTTATTTTATTTTATTGTTTTGAATTAATTACCTAATTTATTTTTAGTAATAGGTTTCATTTCAGATCTTTCGTTAGTGATAATAAACAAGGAGAGTCTGGCTGTCATTATTTTAGATAATATATTATAGTATAAAGATTGTGAGACCGATAAAAAGATTTCATAATTTAATTCAAAGCAGTCGACATAAATACAATTTCTAATATTCTAATGTAACGATGTATTCATAATAAACCTTACATATTTGTAAAAACGATGGAAAACGAAATACTGGTAGATCCAATAGGTATTTTAAAATAGTTCTAATCTTAATAGTTATAAATATATAATAATCGTATTCATATATAATATATAATTATAATACAATATAATATAATGTATAAATAATATAAAATAAAATATATATAAGATAGCTTTAATTTTATCAGAACTTTAGTTATAATATCTATAATAGGATAATTATTATTATAATGTTCATTATTATTAAGGATTTTTTTGGAGTCTGTAAACGCATTTATCGTACCCACTCTGTCAGTAACAAAAGCTGGCAGATTGATCACGAGAATATGTGTGACTCGAAACATACATCCTGTGACGTATGGTATACGTCACTTAAGTTACTGAGTGATCTGAAAGAAAAGAAAAGAAAGATGGTTAGATCGAGCACACTTAAGTGAAGTGATTTTATTAGAAATATAATAAACAAATTAAGTTGTCAAACCAATTTGAGGTTAACACTCATATGAAGTGTTGTTGTTAGGTGCAGGACTTCTTTCCGATGATATACTAGAGATGCACGATGAAACGACACACATACTAATCACATATAATGTGCGAGTTTCGCAGTAGTGCTCGCTAACATAGGCGACGAGGTGGAGAGCGGAACGGAAAAAGGACTACCGGAATGTTACAAATGAATAGAATATGCATTTCAGGCATTAAAAAAAAAAAATGTATAGAAATGTCATTGCCTGTCCGGTAGATGACCGATAGTAGTGGAGACCCTTCTTAATGACTTCAAATGAATTAATTACATTCGCGCGCGAAATTCAAATAAATAATTGAAAGGGCAGATTAATTACTCCAATCAGGATTTATAGGAAGGAAGCGGAACCGGATTAAGACTAATGTAGTAAAGGTAGGAACCAATACCTGTTTGATAAATTAATAAATGAGAGTGTTTAATAAATTTAATAAGGTAATTGGTGCCCGCCAAGAAATAATAAATTGGCGGTATTTGAAGTAAGAGGGGATGTTAATTTTTGTGGGCTGCTCTCCCCACAAAAATTAGTTTTTCTTTTTGAGAATTTTCAAGTGGTGGGGTGTTATTTAAATAGCAGTGGTGAGTGGGGATTAATAGGAAACTATTGTATAAAAGAAGAGTGAAATTGTAGTAGTAGTGTGAAGAAAGAAAGAAATATAAAGAGAAAGAGAGAGAGAGAGAGAGAGGAAAATTCAGAAGTGAGGAAGTAAGATTTGGAAAATAAGATTGAGGAAGTAAAGTGGAAATAAAATTAAAGAACACGATTAAATGGAGATATAAAAATATATATTTATGGAAATAATAATTGTTATGGAAATTAATATGAAGATTATCAGTCTATATTTATTGAGGTGATATAAGTATTAATTATTATCATATTATTAATTAAATTATTAATTAAATTATGGCTAAATTAAATAAAATTACCTTGAATAAAGTTCTGGTGAGAAGTAATAAAATTCCATTCAATTTCGGAGTTAATCCTGCGACTCCAGACTCGGGAAGAATTCCCCTTTGTTGAGTTAAATTATTGCAGTTGGACGATATTGGTGAAGGAAAAAAATTTTTATTTGATTATACAGTGCGGGATTTGCGTTTCGTATTTGATACGCTAAATACTGTGTGACAAAATGGCATCCCTGGTGGGGAAACTTTCACTAAACCGAGTTTTGAATTGAGTGGAAATTTGGAAATATATATTTTCTTTTCTCTTCTTGTTGCTTCCGTGCTGAGTGAAGGGTGGAAATTATCAAGAGGCTGTGAATGGCGAGAAATTTTGTCACGAAAATTTTGGCGCGAAAAGATTTAGGCACGGATGCTTTGGTGGGAAAAATTCGATTGTGCTGTGATTTTGAATATTGATTTTGAGAGTTTTTTTTTGTTTTAAATTTTTTGTTTGAAAAAGAAAAAAAAATTAATTGATTATTTTTAAATTTAATTCATCTTTTTTTTTTATTTTTATTTTATTCTTTAAAAATTTTTTTTTATCGACAGTGAGAAGTTTATCATCAGAGTGATTAAATGTTGCTGGTTTTTTTTTCTTCTCTCATTAGTGACTGGATATTATTTTTTTTTATTGACCAGATAATTTTTTTTGTGTGACCAAAATTTTTTTTCCTTAGATAGTAGATTAGACAAAATTGTTTTTCAGAGGTTGTTGGTGACTCTCTCATTTAACGGAGATTGTAGTGATGAAAATTTGGTGATTTAAAATTTCCTGCAAAAAAAAATAAAAAATAAAAAATAAAAAATTTTTTAGTCACTAGTTATATTCCTCATAAGAGATTATAGTGATTGGTGTACATTTCGTAGTAGAGAATATTATTTATTTAAAATGAATTTATGAATGTTATTTATTTATTTGAAATATTATAATATTATTTATATTTAAATTTGAAATATCTATATAATAGTGATGTTATTCATAGTCATATATATGTGTGTGTTTCCTGACCTGTAGTGCTAATGATTATAAATTAACGTTTTTCTTTAAATTTATTATTTTATTAAATTTTTTTTTTAAATTTTAATTTTAGTGTTGCTTAATAAGTGATTCCGGTTGAAGAATTTTTTTTTACGTTTTGCCTTAAGCGATTGTTTTATTAAATACTATTCATTTGTAAAGTTAAACTGTATAAATGTTGTTAAGTAAGAAATAAGTTTTTTTTCTAAGAAATACCTTTTTAAGTAAATTTTAACTAAAGAAATTAACTAAGAATAAAAAAAAAAAAAAACATTTTTTTTCGGAAGTAGTCGTGGAGAAATTTAGTAGGTCATTTCCAGTTGCTAAAGAAGAAGCTGGTGTCTGAATAATTCATGAGTACTAAGTAGTATAATAATTCAGAAGTACTCAAGAATAATATTATTAAATTTTAATGAAATTCGTAAATTAGAATTTTGAACGTTGAAAGAACGTGATAAATCGGTTGAATTTTTTTTTGTTGTACTTTCATGTTAAAATTTTTTTTTTTGGTCTTATTAATATAATTGATAGACTTTTGAAATTTTTTTTCTGTTGTAAATAAGTTAATTAATTATAAATTGGAAATTTAGATAAGGTAGTGCAGACTATAGACACCAGCTATATAAGGTAAAAATTTAAATTATTAAATATTATATTTCTTTTTTTTGATATTTGAATTAAAATTATGGGTGAGATGTGATATGGTATAATAAGGAGTCACAGCATCTAGTTCGTAAACAGTGGGGTAGATTCGGACTTTAAAAATTGGAATAATGATCGGAATCTGTTTTAAGAAGAGAACTCAGATTAGAGACAAGAAGAATTAAATAAAAAAAAAAAAAAAAAAAATTTCTCTTCTTCTTTCGCAAACGAATTTTTTAATTTAGCTTTGTAAAGACTGAGATGGATAGTACGTCCGGTACATTAAATCAAGGAAACAGAATGGAATATGAAGAGTTTTTAAAAAATTTATTGAAACGATCAAGTCGGGCTAGGGAAGTAGCTGGGGAAATAGAACCTTTACTTCCAGATAAGATCTTCCGTAGATTGGATATAGACGCGTTAAGTACGAAAGAAGAAATTGCGACATGTAAACATAGACTATTAAGAAATAAATTATGCCGAGTGTTACCGAGGAGTCATATTCCTTGGAATCCAGACGTAGATAATAGAGGGGAAGAGCTTCCCTTCACTACAACAGTATTGCAAACAGCCAGTTCAGAAGAAAACCTTCCACTGCCTGAGGCTGAGTTGGTGCCAGAAGCCAATATATCGACTAATGGCAGACTTCGACGACATGTACTGTTACAACGGTGCTATCGGGACCAATTATGTCTACAGTACATTTCAACCTCTGAAAGAAACGACGGGAAAAATGATCTCGTTGAAGAATCCAGAGTCTGGAACTGTTGTGACGATGTCGAGAGAAATGTATACCTCGATAACGAATTTGAGGGTAATTCCCGAAATGAATCTGCTGACAAATAAGAAAATGACAGAAATGAATACCAAGAAATCAGTACAGGTGAAGGAACGACTCTCTGTCAGTTATCCAAGGAATAAAGAGTCGGTAGTATCAAACTTAACAGGTAATATTGATCACAAGTTGGGGTTCAATGAGGGAAAGTAGCAAGAGCTAAGAAGCGAGTCAGAGGCAGAGGATACCACCGATGATGAGGACTTGGATGCCACGTGTAGTCGTCTGATGAATTTCTTCGTGACTCGCGTACACCGAAGCACTCCAACTAAGGATGAAAGAGCATATAAAAAAAATTTATTAAAGGAAGGAGGGATTTTACTAGTAGACATTGTGGGTGCGGTCGTTTAGGAGTGAGGGGGGATAAGAGGGGCCGGAAAGTGTCCCGTGATCCCATCACCTGCACGAGTAGTAGTAGTGATAGTGAGGATGACGATTTTCCTCTTTTAAAGAATTTGGAGAAAAATAGGTCTGGTTATAAGGAAAATTCGCAGTATAGAACCAGGAAAGCGTTACAAGACTGGAAGTTGAGTTTCTCTGGAGTTTCCAGAGAAGGACCAGAAGAATTTCAGGCCAGGTTGGAGGATTGTCGTCGAAGCGTACAAGTATCGGATCAGGACTTTTTAACCGTCCTTCCGTGTGTATTCACCGATAGGGCCAGTATTTGGTATAGAGCAAGGAGAGAGGAATTGACGGACTGTGAAACGTTTAAAAAAGCCTTTCGTGCCTATTTTGTTGAGAAACATGACTGGGAGGATTTAATGGATGAGTTGCGAAAGAGGACACAAGCACGGGGTGAGAGTATGGCAAATTTCTTAAGTAGTTTTAAATATTGATAGGTTATTTCCGAAGGCCTCCATCAGAACGAGATCAAGTTAAGATCGCATATCGAAATTTGCTGCCCGAATATAGAATATATATCAGGGAAAGGAATGTGTACTCTTTCGCGGACTTGGAGTATTATGGACAGAAATGGGAAAAGGTTAAAGATTTGAATAGTAGATATGCTCCACCACCTCCTCCTGAAAGGATGAGAATACCGGGAGCTGCACCTGCTCCAGTAGAAGGGGAGAAAAAGATATCTAAGGTAGCAGAAGTTGGTGAAAATACTAGTGTAGTGGAGAGAAAGGAAATATTAGATAATAAAAAGAAACCTAATCCGAAAAACAAAGTTATTTCGGTAGTGCAGGTGCAAGAGGTGATACCAGCGGTGATTCACACCGATAAGGGAGATCCTCATCTAGGGCCTTCATTTCGTCAGAACCGAAATGACGGAAATTTAGTTTCTAAATATATTAATAGCGATAAGGCGACAACAGATTCCTCCTCCAATGGACAGATAGTTTCTAATCAAATAAGATCAGGTACGGATTATATTCCCAATAAAACTTATAGTTCTCAACGATACCAGCGGAAATTCAATGGTTGGGAAAGTAGTCATCGACCAACGGGACGACCGAATAATGGAGATAGTAATTTTTATGGGGTGTGTTTCCTTTGCAAGGTGGTGGGGCATCGAGCGGGAGAGTGTCCTAATATAAATTGTTATCGGTGCGGAAAAAAAGGACATTTGTCACCAAATTGTCCGGCGAATGAGAAAATAACTCAGATGGAATGTCAAGTATGTGGTAAGACAGGATTTGAATTTAACACTTGTCCCAATTGTGTTAAATATCGAGAGCAGTGGGGAAACGAGCAGAAGGGGGGTCAGAATCGTTCCCTGCCCTCCTAGGAATAAATACGGGAACGACAAAGAATAATGAGGGGTATAAAAAGAGTGATCCCAGGACCGATAACAGTAACATTGATGCCCTGCTCCAATTGAATAAGGTAGAGAAAGACCACTTGGTAAGGAGTTCAAATCGACCTTCGGGAGCTTGCGGTGGTGAGATAAGGATTCGGGAACGGAATTTATTGGTAGATGAATTATTTGATATGCGGAGATCGCATAGCTGGATTCCGGTAAGTGATCTAGATGAAAAAAAATCGCCTGATAAAAATTTGTCAAACGAAGTTGGGTTGGGAGAAGGGGAAATCCCGGAATACATGCCTCGATTGAGAGATACGCCGCAGGAGGTTGAAAAATTGGTGACTCAGTTAAATCAAATGAAGGTGGTAGAACAGGCAATTAGGAAGAAGTCCGAAGCACCTGAGAGATTGTCGTTGAATAGCAATAATAATGGAATAGATGGGAAAGTAGTGGTTGACCAAGAAATGATAATAGGAAAAGAATCCATAAAGAACAATAGAATAGTGGCAGGTGCTGCTGTAGAAAATAGAAATTTCATGAATATGGAAATTTCGGGGGTAAGCTATCAGGCCTTGTTTGATCCAGGAGGAACGATATCCTTAGTGGGAGCTAAAGTAGCGGATAAATTGAAAGAAAGATTATTACCGACTACATCTTCTGTGAGAAGCGCCACCGATGAAGTAAGTCGTGCACTTGGGGTTCTGACCCTCTCTCTGGACGTAGATGGATTTACTGCTGTATTACCTGTAAAGGCAGTTAAGCAGTTAGACCAAGATGTAATTTTGGGAATGGATTTTTGTCGGGCATTTGACGTTGATATTCGCCTTGGCAGAAGCCTGTGGCGCGTTAGGGAGGGGGAGTGGAGAGAATTCTCCAGGAATGACGATGATTTTGGGTGCGTCATCTATGTAGAGTGTGCAGGTATTACCGAGCCTACGGAGGACCAGCGAAGTAAGATTGATGAGTTAGTGAAGACCATTCTTCCATCTAATTCTGATGATTCGGGGGTGACCACCCTGACCGAACATCATATAGACGTTCAAGGAACTGCACCAGTCCGACATAAATTTAGACGAATGTTGCCTGTGGTATTAAAAGCCGCACAGGATGAAGTGAAGAGAATGTTTGATAAAGAAATTATCGAAAGATCCGCGAGTAGTTGGAGTAGCGCTCCAGTTTTAGTGAAAAAACCTGATGGTAGTTACCGTTTTTGTATAGATTATACAGACTTGAATCAGGTCACGAGGAAAGATGCATATCCCCTACCGAGTATGGATGGCATATTGGAGAAATTGCGGAAAGCACGTTATTTGTCCAAAATTGATTTAAAGCAAGCGTATTTCCAGGTACCTTTGGAAGATAGGAGCAAGAAATATACGACCCTTGCTTTACCAGGGTCGGGATAATGGCAATTTAGGAGAATGCCGTTTGGACTCACTAATGCTCCAATGACATTCCAACGATTGACTGATACATTGTTTGGACCGGAATTCGAACCCTATATTTTTGCGTATTTAGACGATATCATAGTGGTGACTGAGACTTTCGAAGAACACATGCATTGGTTGAAAGTAGTTTTACAGAAGGTGGTTGATGCTAATTTAGTGGTGAATAGAGAAAAATGTACGTTTGGGTGCTCGAGAGTAACATATCTCGGATTCGTGCTGGATAACGAAGGGTTGCGGACCGATAAAGAAAAAGTAGATCCAGTGATAGAATATCCAGCTCCGAAGAATGTGAAGCAGTTGAGACGGTTTTTAGGAATGATTGGGTGGTATTCCATTGGCCAGATGGGCATTGGAGATGCAGCAATGGGATTTCGAGATAGTACATCGGAAGGGAGCTAATCACCATGTTCCAGATGCTTTGTCTCGAATGTTCGAAAGGAAGAAATAGCAGCATTTGAAGAAATCCAAGATGAATGGTATATACAACGGAGGAACGAGATAGAGGAATATCCCAATAAATATCCAAATTGGCGGGTAGAAGAAGGGAAAATATATTGCTATAGAAAGGACTCGTTGCTGGATCCAATTTTATTTAGAGAGGAGCAGTGGAAACTGGTAGTTCCAAAGGAACACCGGATTAGGGTGATGAAGGATGCTCATTGTGAGGCTAGTTCCGGACATTTAGGAGTAGAAAAGACTCATTCATACAGGGATGTGTTGAATTTCAAACATACAATGTATCACAAACGGGTCCACAAGGTTTATTTGCTACAAGGGTAGTGGAGAGACCGTGGGCAGTGGTGGCTGCTGACCTCATGGAATTTCCTCCAAGTAAAAATAGGTTTAAATATTTGTTAGTATTCCAGAATCTATTTACAAGATGGATTGAGGTAAAGCCACTCAGATCCGCCGAAGGGAAAGCAGTAGCTAGGGCGTTCGAGGAATTGATTTTATTCAGGTGGGAGACGCCCAATTATTTGTTAACCGATAATGGGAAAGAATTTGTGAATCAATGGTTAAAAAGTACAATAGAGGAATATGGAGTCCGGTACGTGACTACCCCGCTGTATCATCCACAAGCTAATCCTGTAGAGCATAGTAATAGAACATTAAAAACGATAATTGCTACTATCGCGAAGGAGGATCACCGGAATAGGGATTTACATGTCCATGAGTTTCGGCACGCGGTTAATATGGCAGTACAAAATACTACAAAGGTATCACCGGCGTTCTTCAACTATGGACGACACCCGCGACCGGTGAAAAGCCTTCACCGAGAGATGGAAGAGGTAAAAATCGTAGATAGGTTAGACTCAGAAATTTGGGCGGATAGAGTGAGAAGGCCCTCCCGGATGTAGTGGTGACCTTTATAAAAGAAGAAAAACGGAAACAGAAACAAAGACATAATAAAGGCCGATGAGACCTTAGATTTCAGGTGGGGGATAAAACGATGAAGAGAACTCATCCCTTATCGAATGCATCCCACAAGTTTTCAGCCAAGCTCGCTGCAAAATTTGATGGCCCCTTTGAGATGATTGAAATCTTATCTCCGGTAGTTTATGTTTTAGCTGAATCGGGCAGGCGTATCGCCAAGGTACATGTGTCCGAATTAAAGCGATTTATTCCACCACGTGCTGTAAGTAGTTGATTCATATTTGGCATTGATAGGTGGTGGATGTCTTAAGATTGGAATGTTTTTATTAGTAGTTCTTTCTCTCTCCGAATAATTAATAGGATTAGAAGTATGGAAGGGGTTAGGTTATCAAGATAGGGCGGATTATTAATTATTAAATTTTTTTTCTTCTTTCCAGATGTCGTCCCGAAGCGTTAAATTTGTTTTCGGAGCTGTTCAATGCAGCAGCGATTTGGAGACGATCTCCGAGGCTCTGGAGGAGGAGATGGTAGTGACAGAGATCACGGCCTTTTTAGGAGACCGTGATATATTACGGCCACGGACCCTCAATTCGGAGAAGAGATTAGGAGTGGTGGAGGAGGAAGATAGGGAGGCCCGAGAGGGTAGGGACGCAGTCATGGAATTCGGCCCATGGTAAAGGTGATTAAAATAGGCGTGAGCCTAGTATGATATCCGTGAGCCCTGGGACATCTGGGGGAAAGAGTCTCACTGCAGAGACAACACCCACAGGTCTCAGAATCACGGAGGATCGTATGGTCACCGGACGCATGGGTCAGGTCCTGGAACTCCTAAAAGGAATCCGGAGCTTGCCCTTCGACTTGCAGCAGATTGTGGTGAGGGGTGTGTTTGGTGGGGACTCCCCACAATAGGTTGGAGAGTCTAGGTTGGCATTCCCCTCATCACCGATTAGTGTATCTGTGTCCTAATAGTCGATCCTTCTGATCTTCTAGTTGTAATCCGTTTCCTTTCTTCCTTTCCTTTCCATTATCTATGTTAATAAAACTCCGTTCCCAAAGGGTTGAGGTAGTGGAGACCGTGACGGAGGCCTGTCACCATGTTGTAGTGGAGACCACGGCAGTAGTGCTCGCTAACATAGGCGACGAGGTGGAGAGCGGAACGGAAAAAGGACTACCGGAATGTTACAAATGAATAGAATATGCATTTCAGGCATTAAAAAAAAAAAAATGTATAGAAATGTCATTGCCTGTCCGGTAGGTGGCCGATAGTAGTGGAGACCCTTCTTACCGACTTCAAATGAATTAATTACATTCGCGCGCGAAATTCAAATGAATAATTGAAAGGGCAGATTAATTGCTCCAATCAGGATTTATAGGAAGGAAGTGGAACCGGATTAAGACTAATGTAGTAAAGGTCGGAACCAATACCTGTTTGATAAATTAATAAATGAGAGTGTTTAATAAATTTAATAAGGTAATTGGTGCCCGCCAAGAAATAATAAATTGGCGGTATTTGAAGTAAGAGGGGATGTTAATTTTTGTGGGCTGCTCTCCCCACAAAAATTAGTTTTTCTTTTTGAGAATTTTCAAGTGGTGGGGTGTTATTTAAATAGCAGTGGTGAGTGGGGATTAATAGGAAACTATTGTATAAAAGAAGAGTGAAATTGTAGTAGTAGTGTGAAGAAAGAAAGAAATATAAAGAGAAAGAGAGAGGAAAATTCAGAAGTGAGGAAGTAAGATTTGGAAAATAAGATTGAGGAAGTAAAGTGGAAATAAAATTAAAGAACACGATTAAATGGAGATATAAAAATATATATTTATGGAAATAATAATTGTTATGGAAATTAATATGAAAATTATCAGTCTATATTTATTGAGGTGATATAAGTATTAATTATTATCATATTATTAATTAAATTATTAATTAAATTATGGCTAAATTAAATAAAATTACCTTGAATAAAGTTCTGGTGGGAAGTAATAAAATTCCATTCAATTTCGGAGTTAATCCTGCGACTCCAGACTCGGGAAGAATTCCCCTTTGTTGAGTTAAATTATTGCAGTTGGACGATATTGACGATATTGGTCCTTGCCATCACTTTACTCAGGACTCCGCTTATTATGTGAAATTGTTCTTGCAATTTCCTCTCAGCAATATCTTATTGACATACTAGAAGCTCTATTAACTGGACTGAGAAGATATAATCGAAAGAATCCGAACAGCTTGTGCAGCCACTCCTCGAGAAACTTCTCTTAGGGCTGTAGACGGAGGAAGCTTTGCAGAGTTAATCCGTGACTAATTGAAATAATTGTAGCCATTGAGAAAGAGGGTCTCACGATAATCAAGCACCCCCAAAGGAAACAGAACTTACTCCGTCCACGTCATTGTTTCCGGGTAATACTAAAAGTAAGGTTAAGGTGCTGTGATGTGTCGCGTATGCTCTATTTTAAACAACAACGCACACCTTCATGCTTCTTGAAAATAGGCTTCAAGGTCAAATTAGTTAAGTTCGTAAAATCCTATACTCTATGTGTGCCATTAATCACAAGTCACATCTCAAAAAACAAGTTTCGCAGTAAAAACAAAAGATTTCAATCAAGAACATTGTTATGACCGTAAAATAACCTTGAAAATGGACTTCAAGATCAAGCTTATTATGGTAAATTACCACTTTTCGTCAATTTTGTCTAATATCGTGAACGTTTGATTACCCAGAAAGTCACAATAGTGCAAAGAAAAGGTGTCCGATCGTTTTTTAGATATTTGATATTTGATCATATTGTATAATTCCAAGGTCACTAATAGAAATATCTTATAAGATATGTTTGATATAAAATTTATTGCTCTTTTCAAATCCATGGTCAAAAATAGGGATTTCTAGTTTAAAAAATCATCTTGACCTTAGGATGACCTTGAAAGTCGACTTCACGGTCGAAGGTACTGATACCGCTATATGTTTTTCTTCACCCCTACAGCTTTTGTTTTGGAAGTTTTGCAATTTCGTTTCTGCGTTATTGGTAATATTCATTTGTGTCAACAAATTACGGCGTAAAATCGTGTAAGTTTGGTTTAGATGTTTATAAGTCATTTTATAAGTTTATTTAATTTTATAAGTAGTTTATAAGATGTCAAAGAAAAGCTTGACCTGCCTGCAGAAATGCTTAGCTGTCACATATATATATATATATATATATATATATATATATATATATATATATGATGAAACCCATGGATCTTCATATACTTACTAGTCCAATATTTCTTAGAAAACTGGTTATTACTGAATGAACAAGATTAATTTTCTAATATTAGTCTTTATTCAGATACAGCGACTAACCAGTATATGGAGTTGAATATTTATTACCCATCTGTGTTTTTCATTGACTGTTTGGAAATCTTCACCTAGTTCTACTTACTATATTTTTTTAAAACTTCTCGAAATCGAACGCCTCCAATCTTTGTTGAAAGACATGAAAGAGCCACTGCATACTATCTGAAGCCAAAGTTTCAATTTTGTAGACATTTTAAAAGCAAACAAATTAGGTATTCTAATAACATTAGGCGCGCAAGTCTGCTTCTGCCGATTTCCGATAGATGGCTGGAACGGTAAATGCTGATTCAAATAGGCAAAATTTTCCATCTGCCAACAGAACTATAGTAACAAATTATTGAATTTGCCTTTTACATCAGAAGTCTATTCTCTCTCGAAAATATAAGTTTTCAAAACAAGTTTCCTCATTTGTGGAAATCTCTTTTGGGTTGATTTTCTGTTTTTCTTTGAAGACGACAGCAGTTGGGTCTTATCAAATATTTGTAAATGCTTACGATGAAACTGCTATTAATCATAGAGCGTGTCATGAGTCGTTTTAACGCTTTCAGAGCAGCTATTTTAGTGCCGGAGGTAGGCATTCCGGTGGAATAGCAGAAATTTTGCATTGGTTTCAAAGTGGAGGCATCAGTTCCTAAAGACTCGTGCCAAACCATAAGGAATTAGCAGAATCATTCTAAATTACTCGAGAAGCAATTTTAAAATATATCAAAGTCGTGGGATTGTTCATTTAGAAGAAAGGAAATTTGATTTCGTTTCAAACTGTATCCAGACGTTCTAACCACAAATTAAACTGATCTCACTCATACATCATAGGTATCAATTTCTAAGCCCTTTCAATCATTCAGAACCAACTCGAAATGTATCCGTTTGTAGAGACTTCGTCTTCATGATTCATAGGAGATACCCGTTTATAGGTTGGCGATGCAGTCCAAATAGAACTAAAATATATTGACTTTAAATGAATAATGAATGGGGATATGGACGAAGAAATACCAATAATTTTGCTCGGAATTCTTATTCGCGGTCGTTTATTCTTTCCTCTTGCAAGCGATTATTTCGCAACAGGCCGCAAATGATCGTCTGCCTATCCGCAATCCCGGCTACGCGAGTTGTAGCTAAATACAAGGATACAGAAAGTATAGAATATTCATAATCAATTACTCAAACAAATTATGGAATATAACGTTAAGTACTACAAAAATAAGAGCCATATTATTTTTCACACAAAACGGGAAGCACTGATCTTTTGCAGAATAAAAAAAATTGGTCCGTATTATAAAGCTAGTATTGGACTTTGGGTCTGTATTTTATTCTTGACATCACAAGCACCTCGTGATTTATAATTATAACACAAAATAGCAATAGTGTCGCATTATATATATATATATATATATATATATATATATATATATATATATATATATATATATATAAAGAGGGTGTGCGAGTGTGCACTATAAGGCGTGTAAAACAGAGTTTTGCTTGTTTTTTAGGTTTATTTTTTTTATTTAATTTTAGCTATATAATTAAGTATCTAACATTTTTCCACAATTTAATAGGGGAGAGATTTATTATGAAAATATGATTACATATCCTTTATTGAAAGTATTGTTCATCAGAATCTATAATTTTTTCTCACTTTTCTGGCAACTTATTAATTCAGGACAAAAAAAATTTGTAGTCTGAAGCCCAAGAACGTATCGAGCCAATTTTTAATTCTCTATATTTGTTCAGTTTACATCTCGTATTTGTGTATTCTGTCAACAAAATTTATAACGTAAAACTCTTTAAAAATTATAAGTAACGGCAATGTGAAAACATATGCGACATCGCATATTTAGCTTAATGGGTATATTTATTTTCGGTGCTATAAATTTTTAAATATACGAGGGTGGATTCGTAAGTTTTCGGCCTAGCCAAGAAAAACAACGTTTTTAAGAATTTTTTTTTATTTCTCAACATAATCTCCTCCAAGGCAGATACATTTCTCATAGCGGTGTTCTAGTCTAGTAATGCAATCTCTATAGACTGATTCGTCAAGCTCCTCAAAATACCCATTTACACCTTCGATTACTTCTTCATTGTCCACAAATCTCTTACAATCGACGAAAAAATTCGCTTGGATTACGCTTATTCAATGCCTAATTGGCGGTAGAAATGTTCTTTCGAATCAATTTTCGGTCGACTGTTAGCAAATGCGGCACCCATCTTACAGAGAGCTTTTCCATATACAAATGTTGATGCAAAATATTTGTACACGTTCATATGACATCTATGATACCTATCTCACGCACTTTTAATCTGCGGTGTTTCAGCACTATTTGATCGATTTTTTCGATTATATCTGTAGTTGTGACCTCAATGGGGCGTCCTGAGTGAGGCCCATCAGAGGTGCTCACACGAATCTTTTTAATTTCGGAAACCAACAGTTTAACGGTTGAATGATAGGGAGGATCTCTGCAGTACTAAGTCAGTCTCTTCTTTAATTACCTTCGGCGTTAACCCCTTCAAATAAAAGTATTTGATGACAACACGATTTACCAGCTTTTCCATTTTTACGAAAAACACAGAGGTGTCTTGTTCAGCGTGCTCTCAAACCTAAACTAACATGGCGATCGGACTTAAACTATAGCTTCAATCTATCTAAGGATGGTACTATAGAACGCCACCTCAAGGTAGGCCTCGTAGCGTCAACAGGTGGTGCTGTTGGTCAGGCCGGAAACTTATCAATCCACCCTCGTACTTCTTACGCCGTCACATACGTCGGTTATAGATCGAACCGTACGTGCTCTTACACAAATAATAAATATTAATGGAAACTGTTAACTTGCAAGTGTCGCCCATGTTTCTTACATATTTGGTAAAGGCTGCTACCTGAGTGAGGGCTGGTAGGGGCGGTATTTAGTAAACAGCGTGAGACGAAGATGCGGTAGGTCCCGACTCTAGCCGCTTTGAACTAAGTTCAGATATATGCTTCAGTAAACCTAGCACCTGAGGATTCCTAGCGGAAGGCACTGCGGGCATCTCTCGCAGCCATTTAATGTAGTCTCGGTTTCATGCTTGCATTGTAACAGTCGATCAGGCAACATTATATAAATCGCTCGCATATGTATCTCTAGCGTGTTGTCCATGTACTTTTTGTAAACAGTTCATAAAATAAATTGTTTTAGTTTTACTAACTGAGGTTTATAAAATTATTTATGTGCACGTCACCTAATTTAGCAACTTCAACACTATTGAACTAAAGCATATTCCTTTAAGAGCATTCTGCATTAATCAAAATAAGTTGTTGTATGATGGTGTCAAGTCTGGACTGTACGGCGTGTGAGGCAGCATTTCACATCGACTATCGTGTCAAATAGTTTTTGTACGAAACCGCAACATGTAGCCGAGCGACTCATAGCTGGTCTCATATTCTGACCATTTTTTCTTTAATACTCGCTTCATTCGGAAGCACTTCCTAATAAACGACACCCTTTTGATCCAATCATTTGTAAAGCATGATTTTATTTACATGAATATTTCGTTTCAAGATAGATTAGGCGGGCACATCGGGCTTTTTATACGATTTTCTGCATTTAGAGTTATCATAATAAATACATTTTTCATCACCAGTGACAACACGTAGCAAAAATGATTTATTTTTATACTGCTGCAGCAGCATTTCGAACATGCAAATTCGACGTTCGAGTCGCTCAGATTTAAATCGTACGACACCTAATTTCTAACTTTTTGATTAATTTCTAATGCTTTTAAGCGCAAGGAAACTGCTTGTTACGTGACATCAAACTATACAGCAAGTCTTCAAAGCTTTTTGACTTTCCAAAACACTCCTTATCTTAACTTTGAAATTGTGACTTTTGAACTGTTTGACCCACTTGCGGCACGTCGATTCATCAATACATTCCGCTTCATAAGTTTCCGAAAGCAAATGATAGGCTTCAGACGCACATTTTCGTCATATTAAAGAATAGAAGCAGAGCTTCCCGCAAATAAAGTTTATTTGACTAGAAACTTGCCATGATTTTGCTTTATAATATAAATGACACTGAAAGATATACTCAACTATAATGCTACAAAGCTTTAGACAAATACATAATCTAGAAATATAAAACATGCGGTCTGACAGTTCTGCCAGGGATCCACTAGTGGCACCATCTTTTCATAAACGCTGGAAACTTACTTGTACACCCAATATGTATATGGTATATATATATATATATATATATATATATATATATATATATAGCATCCGGACAGCGTGTGCCATTGGCAAATGCGCGCAGTAATTTATGGTGACGTCGACTGTCAGTTGCTTCGACGCGTTAGTGTATCAGCTGGTCGTATGGTGGATGTATGTTCATAGCTCTCAAAAATTTTTGCGCCTTTTTTATGTGGCATCAGCCATTTCTCCCTATGATCCATACTATTATTAACATAAAATTTTTCTTTAATCCTTTATGTTCAGGAATACCATCTGAATATGATACTCTAGCCGTTTTTTATAATATTCATATATTTTATATTAATTTAAGACTATATAAAATAGCTATAATATTATATGAAATTAAATAAAATTCATAAGGAATATACTCAACAGTTTCACATACAACAGATGAAATGATTTTTCAATGGGATCCAGATGTTCCTCTCGTTGTTGATGAGAATATTGAGTTACCACAATTACAGCTTGTCAAGAATTATACAGCGGACTGCACGCAGGTATATTCTACTGGTAGGTACAAATTCAAAAAGAACAGAAAAATATATTTTGTATGATATATAATAAAAACATTATTTAATCCAGAACTGCAGAGATCTACGTATTAGGTATCATACAATATTCTACTATTTATTAATTGCAATATATACAAAATTATTTGCTAGTTGAATATTCATTCTATTCTTAGCGCATAATATAAAAGACTTCATAGTTAAGGAAAAATCATTTGTATATACGAGGTAAAATTCAAGGTTTTTTTGAAACATAAAAAAAAAAATTTAATGTTAAGGTAGATATGTATTGATATTGTTACGTATTGTTTTGGATAAACTGTAAGACCAATGAAAAAATATTTATTAAAATCAATATAATATTTCAACAAAAATATATGTAATACTTGAACCGACGATTATTGATAATTTTTCAAAGTATTTATGATTTCTGCGTTCACAGTATATTTTGTTCGAGTTTAGCATTCGTCGTCTTCCAAGCCCATCTAATATCTTAAACATGTTTAAAACATTCTTGAACTTAATACAATAAATAATTATTACCATAAGCACTAGAGTTAAAGAGAACTATATATCTTTCTCTCTACCCATGGTGAGCGTTGCAATGTGCAGTTGCAGTAATTTCACATTGTGCAGAACACATGTTAATTAAGATTTGAGATTAAGCACACTGTTAGAGCATTTTTGTATTATCCTTTCCTCTACTCGCAGAATGGTAAATTTATTCTGTTAAATCGTACAGATTAAAATCGGGTCTACTGAATCTTGCATGGGTTTCTATTTTTATTTCTCCATAAAAGTATAATCTCCATAAAAGAGTATTTTAGTCTGAAATGTAAGGAAAATTGCAAAGAATTAAATAGAATACCATATAAAGCCATTTATTTTGTAATGTGACTGTGATGAACTATTTATATTTTGATATGACTTTAATATGACGTGAAAAATGTGCTCTTAAATGGCTTTAAATAAAAATACTATAGATTCTGGATCATCGCTGAGTGATAAAACGGCGAATTGTTTCAATAGATATTCATTGTCATCTTGAATCAAACTCGTCCACATACTCTATATTTACTGACGTCTTTGTGTGAAAACTTTTACTTGTATTATCTTTTTATCCATCATAACTTGCCAGATGTTTGACATTGATACTGATGGATTTATATTGTGCGATCGAATCATTCAAAATTAGGCAGTAAACTGACATCTTTATGGAAAATTATTTGTTCATTCAATTTCTAGACTCATGTGAATGGGTGCACTTTGCACCGAGTAATTTACTTTAAGGCAGTATTTTACTTTAGACCCTCGAAAAAAACGCTATTTTTGTGAAATTTTTCTGAGATTCTCAATGTCAACTATTGAAAATATGGACGTAGGATTTGAAATGCTTAATAAATACACTCTTGAAGTACATAAAAAAATTTTTTTATTTATTTTATACATTTTTTATACATGTAAAGTATGGTCAAAGCCAACACCTCAAAAAGTAGGTAACGTTGTCGTGGTCGTAAAATCTTACCGACGGATGATCTGAATCAAAAAAATCAAATAGTTGTATGTTCAGTATGACTCCAGAAAGCGATCTAACTAGAATATTTTATGTACGTGCAAAATCAACAAAATGGCGGCTAAAATACGAAAGAATAAAATATAGTTAGAAATATAGTTAGAATAGAATTAAAATTTTAAGATGATTGTAGTTAGAATCGTTGATATAAACATATAGAATATGTTTTCAAAATTTCATAAGGATCGGTTCAATAGCTTTTTAGTTTTCACGATCACGACACTTGAAAACGCTGTTTTGAGAAAAACGCGTTTAAAGTTTTTGTAAGTGAAAAATCGTAGAAAAATTTATCTTACGCTCAATCAGCGATGCCTGGGCCATACAATATGCCTTCAACTTGTTCCAGGCGAGTATTTTCATCTAATTTAGCCATGCAATTTTCACGATTTTTTTCCATTATAGACATGTTTCGGTGCCATAGCCCAAACTGTTGAGTTGAAACACTCATTGTTATTTTGAGTATTTCTGCCCAAACACCTCTCCAGCAATTCCGTTTTTATTAGATATTCGTAGATAGAAAGAGAATACACTGTCCACTGTGAGAGCATTGAAAACACAGTAAAAAAACTTTCACATCAAAACTCGAATCGTTAGGCTTTTTCAGTTTTGCTGTTGACGTACTCGTCTTACTAGTACCTCCTTCGTCAGTGAATCTGTTTTCGTGAAAAGAACGTTTTGTAGTTCTAGACGGATGACTAGAAGTTTTCTGTGCACGATACACTTTCTTCGTATCCATTGCGAATAAATAGATACTTCACTTTTGAACTTCGAATCACGACTGATTCTCCACTACTGAAATACAGAACTAAAATACAGAAGCAAAATTATAAAGGGAAGGTAATATTGAGAATAAAAGGTATATCGTTTGACGAGAATATATATAGGTGTAATGATTTACAATAGGGGTACAGCTGCTGCAGCGAATAAGGCCAGGTATATGATTATCCGGCGCGCGCGCTGGGCAGGTCGGAATAGCGCGCAGGTAAGTCCGTTCGGAAAAAAGTATAGTTAGAATACCTGAATCTTTCTAAAATTTTAAGCTAACATTCTTGAATATATTTACTTTCAAAAATGTAAAAAAAAAAAATTTTTTTTTCAAAGGTGTAAATTAGAATACTGCCTTAAACAATTAATAATTATACATTTCATATGATCTCGAAAATCTGTTTTCTTCTTTCTTCTTGTTTTCTTCTTCTCAATAGATTGAGATTCTTCGTTAAAATATATATTACAAAATTTACATAGATTAAAAAATATCTAAATTATATATCATAAACATCGGAAATTTAAATATTAATATTTAAATTTTCGTATAGATAGTACTGTTAATTGAGAACATGCTTCATATTACTGATATCACAAAGCCAAACCGACTGTCATGAGTATGCTTTTGACCTTTCCTATTAAGTGTTCGCTTTTGCTAGTCGATTTATTGTTCAAACGTACTTGAACATAGCACGAAGAAGTAAATATTCATAGAGTTACGAATTACGAAGACTCATCGGGAGATCTTTTTCCAACTATGGCAGTTGAAACTTGAATTGGAAAATGACGTATGACATAAGCTATTCGATCTTTGTAATATCTATTTTGAAATATTCATATATATCGTGATTATCGATTGATGTCAACGCTGCCATTTGCATAAATACACTTAAATAATTACGGGATCTAAGAAGAATAAATTCAGTCTTTTCATTAATTATTAATTATAATTTTGCAGGATACTTCAGTGAAACCTAAAATCATCTGGAGAGCAAGGTAGATATAAGAAAAGCATATCGATTAGTAATCGATCAATCATATCGATTGATGTTCAGGTATCTCGGAACATCTTCTAAACATAATGTCGTGTTTGTAAAATAAAACAGATCTCGCCAAAACATTTAAAAGGAGTTTCATTTTATATAATGAATACGTTTTGAGAAGACTTCTACAGAGCATTTCTTACTGAAGCTGTGGCAAAAACACGATGTTCAAGTATATCGAAACCACTTATAAGATCTGTACCACTTAACAGATCTGTTGCTATTATTCAATGTTTCGAACTTGCTACGACTTTTCATCAGGGTGCAAACTAAACCTTATATTAATATTCCAATTTATATATACCCACATCCCCACCAAATTATAAAATTCAATAATGTAAATATACAATCCCACAAAATGTTCAAGACGAATAAATTTAATAAAGAATGGTAAATATTATCCAATTCACTTGACTTTAATATTAAATTCACATTAATTCGATTGATTGAAATGTGAAAACTTTCAAGACTCTCCCTCTTGTACTTATTCTTAATAGCTTGCTACAAAATATCAACATTCACAAAATCAAAAGAATGTAAAAACTTTAAACAATGCTCCTTTAAACCGGAAGTAATATGTGAGCTACGTAGACTATATTTATGTTCATAAATTCTCTTTTTTAAATATCTACCTGTTTGTCCAACGTAGCATTCATTACAATTCATACAATTAATTATGTAAACAACTCTAGTTTTATAACATGAATCATCCTTATCCTTGCAATTATTAAATAACTTACATAAATTATTACTATTTTTAAAAAAAATTCGAATTTTATATTTACGAAAATTTAATTCTTTCCGACAATCCTCTAACATATGGTAAAACAATAATTTTGCCCCTATTAACATCAACTCTTACATTATGTCTATTTTCGGTATTATAATTTCAAACAATCTCTCTGCAATTAATTTCTTAATAAACTCGATTGGATATCCATTATTTCTAAAAGCTCCCTTCACTATCTGCAAATTATTCAGTCAAAAATCCTTATGTGACAATTTTATCGCTGTGTCAATAACACCATTCAGTATCTCAATTATGTTTGCGAATTGTTAATGTGAATTAAAATCTGAAAACCTACCTGACCAAGTTCGTTTTCTATACCAATTAAGCTTCACGTTATTATTATTATTATATCTAATGATACTGGTGGTGAAAAAACTCAATAGATTATTGAGTTCAATTTCTTTTTTTTAATTTAATTTTGTCATGTACAGAATTAAAAACATCCACCATTTCATCTACGAAATCGTTTGGAACATTTATAAAGATAACATCACCGTATCTCTAAAATATAATTGGTTCCAAAATTTATTTTGACAAAGCAATACTTTCTAATTTTTTCATAACTAAATTGGCTATAACCGGCGACACAGGTGACTCATCTCTCTCTCTCTCTCTCTCTCTCTCTCACATGGACATCCGGATTTTTGTTCTGTTACGTTACCATTAAATTCAAAGAAAAAGAAAAAGAAATATCTAGGCAGGTCGAAAGCCGAGCCAGGCCGGTACTGTGACCTTAGATGTCGCGGCCCTGCGAGGCCTCGATGTTCGAATCTATATGGAAAATAAAAATTTTCCACATGGTACTACAGGGCATCGCCGCGCCGAGTTGCGTCACACTGCTTTTTCAGGTACAGTATCTGACAGGGCTACTCATATTTCTACCTGTACGATGCATCCTTATCTCCCCCACATATTTTCAAACCTACCAGGGAAGTGATTGGGACCCCCTCGCAAAAGACTGGGACTATACAAGCCCCAATTCCTTTCCACTACATCTCTCCAAGCTTTACTAGTAGTAGGATAAAAATTAGATTGGAAGGCTAAGGCGGATAAGGACGTCTTCTTGTAAGAGAAGGAGCCCATATCCACGAGAAGTTCCTTGGCCTCCATCTAATATTCAATAAAGACTAGGTTTTCTTCTCCCTCCGATATATTTTTATTATATATGAATATTGCATCAGGGCACGAGGATCCAGAGCTAATGGAGGCAACTCCAGGCTCAAAAGCCAAGCATAGTCTATATACATATAAGAATATATATATATGTATGTATATGTGTTCTTCACGAAAAGCTCATATGTACGGAAGGGTGAGTAAACCCTTGCAGTTCCTGATGAAGTCAGGAAAGTTAGCCTTCAGAAGTAGTTCAAGTGTGTCCTCTTCTGTGTTTACATAACTACCTGCTGCGTTTCGTAGATTTGGCAGTCGATAGTTATTATCCTTTGTTAGGATTTTGGCCAACTTGGCTACATCAGACAGGTTCTCGGTCCCTGAACAGAAATTCCTCCATGCTTCTCTTTTAGCAATGTTTAGTTCTCTTTTGAAATCGCCCATTGTTTTCTTATATATTGACCATCCCTCAAAGTTTTTCCTCTTCTTCGCCCTATTGAAGGCCTTACGTGACCTTTTTCTCAGCGCCTCTAGTTTCCCGTTCCACCAGTATGCGCTGTTAGATTTCCTAGCAGGTTTCAATGGACAGTTGTTTTCGTAGGCTCTGAGAATTGCTGTCTGGACTTTACATAATGTCCAGTCTAGTTGAAACTCAGTGCCATATTCTCTTTTAAGATGAGCAGTGCTTTCACGAAGTTCATCTTTAAATAATTTCCAATCTGTATCTGTTAGTTTTCTCCTCGGTTCCATTCTTGTGTTAAGACATTCCAATTGGAATGTTATGGTCCTATGGTCTGACATGGATGGTTCTTTTTCCACCTTCCATCCATGTATAATACTCCTGGCTTTAACAGATGCTACAGTGAGGTCAAGGACCTCATTTCTGTTAGCTGTTATAAAAGTGGGTTCATTTCCTAGGTTCACTATATCTAAATGACTTCCGATTAGGTACTCCAGTAAGGTCTTTCCTCTGGCGTTGGTATCGGTGCTACCCCATGTCACATGATGCGCATTAGCGTCACAACCAATGATCAAGTCCAGATTCGAACGTTTTCTGAACTCAACCGCCTTTTTCATGCTGGAGATAGGTATATACTCATCGTATGCAAACTATGATACTTCGCACATGTCGGTCTTTGCTCTCGATTTCTATTTTGATGGTGATGCAGTCCCTGTAGTTCAGCTCCTGCAACAAAAAACCATTAATTCCCTTGATAAAAATGCAAGCTCTCGCGTTTCCATCTTTGGACCCCACAAAAGTTCCCCTTTCACGTTAATACCCTTAATACGTTCCCTACAAATCCAGGGTTCCTGTATTAGGGCTATGTGTGTATGCACCTTTTCCACGCTTCTCATTAAGATCGCCGAGGCGCTTTTGGAGTGGTGCAAATTAATTACGGTAAAGCATATCTCCGAAATAGCCATTGAGGATGCTATTTCTTAGATACGCCTTCCGTAGAAGATTCTCCCTTTGCTCCAGCGGTACTTTCCCGAGATATGTACCTTAAAGGTAATCGCCTCAACCCCCACTGAGAGTTTTAGGTTTCTGCTTCGGAGGGCCTCCACTGATGGTTCATCTAGACCAAGAACAAGACTACCGTCGGCAGATCGCCCATCTTGATGGATCCACTCCTTTGTTCTGTCTTCGGACCAACTTTAGGAATTCCGGGACAGATTTTATCTCCGCCGGAATCTTTGTAATTACTTTTATAATTTTCAATTCTTCCGGTGCGAAATCGTCATCGTCAATTTCGCAGATTTTCTTCAGCACTGCTTTTTTCAGCGACGTGTAGGTTTCTGCAGGCATTTCCCTACCGAGATATTCATGTAAAAAATTATTATTCATACAATTATCAAATTGATTCTCTCTTTTAAAATGACCAATGACTTAAACTGAAGATGTTCTACAATCGTTTATACTTATCTATTTTAATTAAAAATATTACTTTCAACCTCCGCGATGATTTCTTTTATAGGGAGATTCTGTTTAGAATATAATATTCCATATTTGGCACCTTTAGACATGATGTTCAATACTTCTTTTAGTATTTCTTTGTCAGTTAGACTCCTGAAGTCCTTTGTTTTTTGTATTGTTTATCTAATAACTGAAAAATTATTTTTTTGTCATAAACATTCAAATTTCCTTTTTAATGTTTGTCTATTATTCTATTTATAAAAATTCATATTTTAATTGTGCATTTATGGACTGCTTATATAAATAAATAAATATATTCATTGGTCTTACAGTTCAATTAAACAAATCGAAAATAATACGTAATAATATCAATACATATCTACGTATCAATCTTAATACATCAATATACAAAAAATAAAAATTAAAAATTAAAAATTTTCATGACAGACTGTCCATGTGTAAAATCACCCCCGTAGATTAATCTGCTATAAAAATATTAGCTAAAAGACTTTTTATGTTAGTAAAGTGTAATCTGACTATCCCCACCACCCTTACGTAATTGAAGACTTATTGTAGTAGTCCCACGTTTCGAGCTCGCTACGGCTCCTCATCAAGGACTAAACTAAACCTTATATTCTAATCTATATATACCCTATTCCCACTACCAAATTTAGAAAATTAAATATAAAATCCCCCTCTACACAAAATGTTCGAAACCAGTCAATTAAATAAGGAATGATAAATGTTATCAAATTTACTAGACTTTAATCTTAAATTCACACTATTTTGTTTCTTGGAAATGTGAATACTTTCAAGACTCTCCCTTTTATACTTATTATTAATACCATGCTCTGAAATATCCACATTCACAAAATCAAAAGAATGTAAAAACTTTAAACAATGATCCTTTACACTGGAAGTAATATGTGAACTATATAAACTATATTTATGTTCAAAAATTCCCTTTTTTAAATATCTACCTGTTTGTGCAACGTAGTATTCATTACAATCCATACAATTAATTTTGTAAACTCCTCATGGGAGTTTACAAAATTAATTTACAAAAAATTAATTTTTGAAATTCCTCATGGGAGTGAATTAAAATGTTCAACTGTACCTTCGAAACTTATAAAACTATCATTAAATGACCATGATATAAACATTCTGAGAAAATCATTGAACAAAGTAGCAGAACATTTCAAGATTAACAAACTACGTACCACCGCATTTCATCCACAATCAATTGAGTCTCTCAAGCGATCTCATCATGTTCTGCGGGAATTTTGAAAATAATGCACTTCTATTGACGATGAATAGGATAATTATATTAATATTGTTATACTAAACTATTATATAACACCAGTGTTCAAGAAGGTAGGACACATACACCATACGAACTGGTGTTCAGAAAATGGCATGATTGTCGTCTACAGATCTATTCAGAAAAGTGGATCTTTCACAGACGCATAAAGAATGTACTGACGCGATAAGTACTTCAGATTGTAAGGTGAATGACATTCAAGACTTCCGAAGATTCGAAGCATACTACTGTGATCAATTTGAAAGATAAATTTTCTTATATTTTTAAAATCTTTATTCATCTTTTCAAATCAATTTCATCTTCTTCAAAGTAATCTGCTGCAATATACTTCAGCGAACGAATATTCCAATGATAAAACCCTCCTTTGAAATGGTCTTAAAAGTGCGCAGAGATTCGGTATTTATTTAGTATTCGACATTTATTTATTTATCAATCTATTTATATCCCCGGCCTTTTATGGGAATAGCTTAACGTAAACGACGAATAACAATGAAATAATATTTCTTGTTAACAGACTCGCACATCGGAAGGAATTCAGAATGCATTATACCACGATAATCAAAGCAAACTGCTAACATGACTGCGATTTCTGAGTAATGAAATCCTTTTTTCGGTCTTGCCTCACCTTTGGTCCGATATTCGCTCGATTATTTAGTTGTTTCTGGGTCGTACGGGTAGATCTATTCTTTTATCACGATGTCTCTTTGCATGATGCGTTTCATGACCGGCTGATAACTCGATATCATCTCTGCGCAGATGTTCACGCGACGTTCTTTTAAAACAATTGACTCGTTTGTATATTAATCGAAATTTGACTCATTTGAGATAAACAATATCAGTCTCAATGGTTTTTGCTGATCCAAATCAAATTCACACAGAAACGACTAAGTCTGTATTTTACTTGAAGTCATGATCATCAGTCGATGTTTTTGGCCGATTTAACACCACATTTTTCTTAACTTTGTCGAGGCCAACTTTGAACTCGTTATACCACTTGCATATTTTTTGAAGAGAAGTCAGATCTCCAAAGGATTTTTGAAACATTCTAAACTTTTCCGTAATCGACATTTCATTCCGGAAACAAAGTTTAAAGCTATTTCTTTGTTCAATAAATCCAGACTTAGTCAAAATTACCGTATCTACTTTTATCACCGTATATAGTAAAACAATATGCAAAATATACAGTTAATTTGACTGTTACACGATCAGAAAGTCTGGACATTAAACTACAATAACTAACATTGTAAGCTACGAGAATTCTGAAAGAACCGGACTGGATGCAAAACTTTCTAGCTTATCTACAGTTCGATATATTAACTGTTGTCCATACAAATGTCATTAAAATCGATACAACGCAATACAGCAATGTGATAACAAAAACGCTAATCAAATAATGTCACTGAATCGAAGCCAATTTGAAAGGAAAGGGATTTTTTCGATAAAATTGGGAACTCAGTAGTATTTATACGACAAATAACAATAAAATATATTCTAATAAATAATGCAAAAGTTTATAAATAATTTATAAACATACTATCGCATTGGGCCCTCAAGTCTATAACAAAGGCAGATTTTTATATTACTTTCTACAATACCTTATTAAGTTAAAACTATTTTCCGCACGCGTCTATTTTTAACATTTACGTTACAGATTAAAAATTAAAAATTGTACTTCTGTCGACTTTTTGTATTGTGTTTTTATTGGTACCTTCTTCATACTACTCCCGAAGAATCTGTAATAGAAATTACTACTAAAAACAAATTAAATAAGATTAAAAATTAAAAATAATAAAACTAATAAAAATAATAAAAATAAGCTATATTCTATGTTAGCAAAGAACAGCCTGGCTATCCCCACGACCTTAAACTTAAATTATTCTTTGAAATCCGACGTTTCGAACCGCTACGGTTCATCTTCAAGGTCTCAATTAAATAAAGTATGCCACTATATATACCTTATTCTGTAGTGTGTGCGCATTCTTGTAATAATAAGCGTTAATTTAATTCGAACTCGAATTCAAACAGTTAATAAATAATATTTATTTACTACAATAATAATAATTATTATAAGAAATCATTGTAATGATAATAATTACACAAATAATAATTCATTTAATATTGTGTCCTGGACGACACTCGTTTAAGCGTAATTATTTACGTATGTAGAACAATATTCATTTGCTAGTATGCTCTCATTTATCTACTTACTGTTCTATAACATAAAAATTCCAAAAGTATATAGTAAAGGAACTAAAAGATCTATATTATTTAATAAAAACGAGGCATCCGAAATCCGGTGACTAGCGCCTTCATTGCATTTCGAATTCGAAGGTACCCGATTATTATCGTTCCACGTATTATTTGAAATAAAAATCTTGCACTTATTAAGCTGTATTAACTGATCGCTGCAACTGTATATATTATTTTTTCAAATGATAAAGGATGTATTATATTTTATAATATTCCGTAATCTGAAAATTTAATAATAAAATATATAAATACTTTAATAAAAGTTATAAATAACAATTATAAAATATATAAAAAATGTATAATATAATCATTTTGAAATTATCAAATATTTTTCTACCAGGTAACTTCACCTGCCTGGAAGTTATATTTGTTTTGAAACGCCGCTTGGGATACTATCTCTTCCATACTTACGTACCTACTTGTTTGATTGTAATCATGTCAGTAAGTAATTAACTAAGAATTATTCTTATAATAGTATATACATGCATGCCTTATAGATAAAGGTTTATTTTTGTTATAATATTCTCACCTTTTTCTGTACTTGGACGTTTGTCGTAAAACCCTTTATCTAAAGGCAGAACGACAGTTCGCCAAGAAATATTTTGCGAATAATAATTATAATAAAATAAATATTTTTTCTTCAATTTGAGCATACATTAATAGTTTAAAAATTACTTATTCGAATAAAAATGTAACTGAAAATATGCTTTCTCGAAAAGACACTTTAATGAATAGATATTTCACTGAAAAACTTTTTAGCAAAGATAGCATGATCTAAAAAATTTTTTAACAAAAATATATCGGTTGCTTTGCATATCCTATTCTAAATAAGACATTATTGTTTTTATATATGTAATGAAGAAATTGATAGGTTTAAAAGATATGCGTGTGGTTTTTTTCAGCGTGGCTTAGTGAAAGGCTAAAATTAGTAATGAAAATGTATCAAATAAGCACTTAGTAAATTATACTAAATATTATAAATAACGCAGTCAAGTTAAAAAATGTTTATTTGTCATTTTTGTTCTTTTTATAGAATATCATCCATTAGGAATATGACTAAAACTAGTGAAAAAATATAGCAAAAAATATGATAGTTAAAAATGACATATAGCATGAGTTCATTGGTTTTTAATCGACCATCATATGTCTAAAAGTTGATCACCTGTCATCTTATTAACTTACTCAGCAGATGGTCTAAGGCAAAACGTATAAACATAGTTGTTTTCAGAACACGTAACAAATAGTTACCTTTTCTTACAATCTACTGGTTTTTAATAATAACTGCTAATGCGTTATGCATGGCTCCCTTTTCTCTCTTTGTATACGAAGAACAAAATACGAGTAGCCACTAAAATGGCCAATATTCCGAGATGTCGAAGCAATTAAACGGAGATGAAATTTTAGATCCGAAGAGGACATAAATATTTTCTAAAGAAAAATTCAAACCATGTAGGAAATGACTCAAATAATATTTACTTCCAAATATACGTCAAGTCATAATTTTGTAACCGTTTCCCCAGCGGTGTGTGCCCTCCTCATCAATGAGTCGCATCCGATATTGTTTCTTATTATCGCTGAATGTGATCTCGACCGGCGCCTGGCAAGCCTGTACACCGCAGAGTAGGATCCCGCTTCCGCTCGACTTCGGGCTCGTTGAACTTTTCGTCTCAGCTTTAAATAGATGCTTTTGAGATTCACGGTCTCCTCCGTCCACCAGTACGTCTGTCGTCTGTTGCGTATGTTGCGTTTCTTGGGCATGGTGGCATCACATAGGCGTTGGAGAAAACTAGTCGTTGCCGTCGCTAACGCCTCAACCCTGTCCCAGTTGGTCAGCTCTTCAGGCACCTCCCGTGAGAGACGTTCTGACTTTCGCTTGTAGCTGCCTTTCGAGTTTGTCTCTGTCTAGGCGCTTAGGGTTCCACTCCGCAGCTCTTGTACCTCGCCGTTGCTTCTGTTTCGTTGCGTTTGTCAGTTCAAAGGCAATATACTGACGATCACTGGCCATATAGCTCTCGATCACTTGCCACGTTCTTAGCGTAGTCCTGATTCTGTTCGAGGCCAAAGTCACATCTGGTATGGAGTTACCATACCCAGGTCATCTGTACATTGGTGTCATTCCTTCGTTAAGTACTGACAGGTTTATCCTTGCGGCCATGTCCAGTAGTAATCGTCCCCATCTGTTTGATGATGTCATAAGTTTAGTCACATACTCAAAAGCACTGTACTCTGGGCTCAGGTAAACGCTGACATAGGTAACACCAGAGACCCTTGCCCAGACACAGTTTTCCTCAATCCCACTTCATTACTATATTCAACGTGTCTTTCCCACGAAACCAGACTGCGGACTTTCCCGAGATGCTAGAGTGTCATGTCGGTCAACGTTTGTCTTTGTACTGCTCACTAATAGTGATCACGTCAATTTCCAGTTCCACCGGAATCTACGGGAGCAGTACGTCAGGTACATTACTCCCATTCATATCGCACTGGAATATTGTCATCGACATTGTATGGTTGTCTTTGTCTTCAGTTCTGCCAATGCTGTCCTGAGCACTGCACACAAGGACGAGCCAGGAAAGTGTCCCATATCCTGGAGCTTATCACCAGTGCAAAGGTCACACTCCCCGCGACTCTTACAGTCCCTATGGGAATGATCCTCGAGACCGCTTGGCCAGCAGCAGTTTCGTTTGTCCAGTACTTTATAATGTTTTCGTAAATGATCGAAACCCAAACATCGGTAAGATCGTAAGACACATAACCTGCTTCTTATTCGACAGTTGACACATCCAATTTTGTTACGTCCTTTCCTTAAGAAATGGGTAGCCTCTTTCATATCGAATTCGCAGACCACTATTTTCTATTCTCTAGTATTAAGACCGACCCTCTGCGGTCGGTTATTGTTATGAAATTATCGTTTTTGGGCAGTTGCCTCCTCACACTCACTCCGCCTTATCTTTTTCGGTCTGTCTCTTCGGTCACCCTCATTCTCTTTCATTCATAGGTCCGACTTCATTAATCCGTCTACTGCTTCATTAATCTCACTGACACTCTTTTCAGAGCTGTGGAAAGCAGTCGAGGGAATGTACCAAGGACGTAGTTTTTTAGTGATGCCTTTGTGCAGATTATTCCCACATAACCGGGGACTGATCCCCCGAATCCTCTATAAAAATTTATTATTATTATAATATTATTATTATATTTATATTATTATAATATTATTATTATATTTATATTATTATTATTATTATATTATTATTATATTTATATTATTATATTATTATTATTTTATATTATTATTATTATTATTAATATTATTCTTTGTACTTTTAATTTACACTGTTATACACGGTTACACAATCAATATTCACATCAATATTATCTTTTTTTATTACTATTGTTATTATTCTTAGCGTTACTATCATTTATATTAATATTTTATCTCTACGTTTAATACCATTGGCATGTTTTAAGTTACAAATAGTTTAACATCAATATTATAATTACTATTATTCTTACAATTAATATCTATTTCCACGCTAGAATGCTTTTACATTAAGTGTAGTTAAAACTAGTATTATAATTATGTTTTTTATTATTATTATTTCTATTATTATTAACATTATTATAGCATTGACATACAGCTTTGCTATTAGCATTTGAATTAATAAATTTAAATTTAACTATTGACGTACAGATTTATCAATATAACATAGTCTTGTACGAAGTTTTTATAGCAGTTTAGGTATAAGAAACCGAAAATAATCATAATAATTGTACGAGGGCTAACATTATTAGGAAGAAAAAACTTCCTTCATCTCCCTCATCACCATGTCAATTTTTTGCGGAGAAAATTTTGGCGGCGCCAGCCCCGTACTATAAATACAGACTCTCGAAACTGCAGAAGGCAGACTCCTGGTCACGTTCGCTCCATACAGATTGTTGGTTTTTAAACATTGTAAACTTTCGTCTTATCATTTCTCTATTAAATCAATAATAGGTAAGAATTACGGAGTATATTCTTATTCTTAGCATACTCTAAACCGCGATACACGCGCTCATTTTCAGGGCAGGGGACGCTAGCTGGGCAGACCAGAAATTGTTTCTCGGCCTCTGCTGAAAATAATTACGCTGTCCTAAGGAGTAGCTTGATGGCTGAGCAAACTCACGTCACTGCTACCCTTAGGGGATATTGGAACCGTCGGGAATAGAGCTGCTGAACACGTAAAGCGTAGGTCGAAAATAGATTGGTAATTCCTCGGGAATCGCCGGTATTTAATCATCGACCGAATTTCCCATGTGCCACCAAAAATTTAAATTTAGACGTTACATTTATATCCTTTTATCTACCCTTATATTCTTTTCTCTCTGATTTCTCAGGTCTCATATTCTGGTCGTTTTTTCTGTAAGTCTTGCTTTAAACATATAAGTTCAGTGATCTCTATGATCATATTTACCTAGATATTTCTATACAGCGTATCGGCATCGATTGCGCTGTTCTTCTTCTCATATGGATCCCATCTACCAAAGCTTGCAGTTTTTCATATTCGAAATCTTTCAGGTTTTCGGGCAGGGCTACTAAAAAACTACCCACTCAATGCATTCACCTCCACTGTTTCTCACAGCTCTGAAAAGAGCTGTAGGCCAGTGTCGACAGGCATGCAACAATCGCATGCAACAGGCATGCAGCAACATGGCTCAACTCCCCATCTCAGAAACCGCCGCTACTTCGGGAAGGGGGTCAGGATGTTTTCTGTCGCGACGCCACCAAATTTCGGCAGAGAAGGCACCCCTCTACCTAGAAAAGATCCGCCCTCTTTCACCTGAGCATATTCTCGCCGAAATAGACAGCCCTCTCCCAGTATGATACGGATTAAAAGGCCAAATCCCCGCGGTACTGAGATCATCGCGATACGAAACGCCCGTATCTCAATCCCAATATTATTCGCTGACTATAATGATTGTCAGAGTCCTTCTCAAGACAGATCTACGTGAGCAGACCTTTCGCCGTCCAACTCCTATTCACTTCACCTGCAGGACTTTAACCATTTTTGCGAGGACTGGCTAAAGCTTCGCGAAACATCGCACAAGCTCCAGACTCAGCAACATCGTTTAACTTTGTACGATTGTTGAACGATCGCCGGTTAACTGCTCCATGAGCTATCAGATGGTTCTATTATGACCTCTGCTAGCAGCCGATCGATCTCATCATGCGCTTGTTTAAACAGCCTGTCATTTTGCGATATCACGAAATGTTGGATTATTTTGCATGATGTATGCCAGGTGGTGTCGGCAAAAATTGTCATTATTTTTATTTGTATAATTATGTCCATGCCAAGAATTATATCATACTTTAATGACTAAGTTTTCCATTGGGCAGTAGCATATATGAGTCGCTTACGCTCCGCATGCCATGACTTACTTGAACTAGTAATATTTTCTCGATTAACTCAGTATTCAAAAAGGAATGGTTTTCGTCATTATGTACAGTGGTGTTCAGGAAGATTTCGCTTACATCTCTTGCGTTCACAATTATAACAGTGGAGCCGCTTTCTATCAGGGAATCTATCTGCTCAGTGCTCTAACTGTTTACATATCCAGCAGAGTTTATAATCGTGACGCCGCGGTTAGTTTCTATCGCTCGATCGTCACGACTCATTGCTTTGGCTGGGCTAGTACGACGCACATGTAACTTGTCTGCGGTCTCTACTTGGCGATGATCGTCTGCTACATGCTGAGTTGTATCTTGTTTCTGGATTTGATGACCGATATTCTCGATCCGGTCTACGTGGTTGTGAGTGCCGGTTCCGATCATCATAATATCAAGGTGATGTCCTGTTACGAAAGGAACTCCGAGAGGTGTAATTAAGGAGGGGTTTCTAGGTGGACTTTGTGGCGAATGTCTATTGTTGCAGAAGGGTGCTGGTCATTGATATCTGGGCAATGGTGTGGGGTATCTTGGTGAAGGGCTCCGGGGCCGACTCGCATTACACTCGCTCCTCTAGGGAGATGCGCCTAGAGAATTCTGTAATTTCGTTCTGTACTTCCGTATGTGTTTCCGTTTGTCACGAGAATCTATTTCTTCACCTACTCTCTTTGCTGATGCAAATGGTCCATCTAATGTCACTAAATCGCACAAAGACTCTCAATGAATTCTTCCACGTCTTCTTTTGAAACTCCTGAAACTGGACCTTCCACTGTCTCCATAGTTGACCTGCTTTGCCTCCTTTAAGTAGGTGTTGTTGTAAGGAAACTTAACGTTTAATCAATTAATTAGTAATAATATTTAAATTAATATGTAAATAATCGCATATTATAATGAAAGAAAAAGAAATGTATACTTGTAATGGTATTTATGGCATGAGAAATATATAAATAGTATATAAGTAATGTAAATAAGCAATATTTTATAAATAAAATATACATATTTATTATAAGCTCATGGTTGCTTATAATCACATTACATACATATAAGGAATTCCTATTTAGAAATCACATTCCATAATCGAATGGACAACAGATAGCAAACAAACAAGATCATTTCAGTTTACAGACAATATTCAGAAACTCGTTAATGAATGTAATCGAATAATAATTAGAATTTCGATGCTTCTGCTTTCTCTTCTGCTGCTGTGTACACTGAGATTTTGCTTTCTACGATTGTCGTCAATTATCATAGTGTGTATGTTTGAAATACTTTATATCTATCAGGCACTATTGTTGTCAAATTCCTGTCGGTATTCATTTTTAAAATTACTTTACCTTAATGATAGATACATTTTTTCTGTCACACATTTTAAACACACACACACACACACACACACACACTGCATGATATATATGCATATCTAGAGTAAATTTATAATATCATGTATAACTTATAAACACGTTTTTCAGTTTGTATAATCGGGAGCGACGAAATGGAAAAAGCAAGATTTTTGAGGGAATATGAATTTAACGTGAGAGGCAGTAAAAAGAAAAAAAATTCGTTTACTATAGGAGAGTTAATACTCTCCACCTGCTTCAGCTGTCTGCTGAGGCTGCTGCGCGCAAGTAAAATTACTGTTATGACTTTTTTTCTGGCTTCTTACTATGCTTCGTTTTTAAACGCGTTTTTCGAAAAGAAACGGATATAAAATTATTAAATACGGGAAGGAATAGCAATGTACTTGATTCTATTAACCACTACAAATCTGTAGTGTATCAAAACGTCCGGCGCTTCACGCTGCTGGGCGCCATTTATAACCATGCTGTTTATGCAAGAATATTCAATCTTACCTCGTGACTATCTCGTTGTACATCCAAACTAAAAGCGGGAATAGGAGCATAAATGAATACGCTATAGGTTCATATCAACAATTAATACGATATATTTACGCTAAAATAAGTTATCATATTGTAGGATAAAATGTCAGGATGAGGGTTGGAATAAGTACTATACAACAAATAGATAATACTTAATCTATTAGAGGTGCATAAATAAAGAAATACAGGTGGAACTTGACACAGGTGAAGCACTCAAAATCGTTTTACGCTTTTGTCGACCTTCTTCGTATGCATCGAAGCTGAAACTGAGATCTCCTTTTGCAAGAAATCTATCACATTAACTATTATAACGGTACATTATATTATACATAACTAATATATGTGTGTATATGCGTAGATTTACAAGTTGCAACGCGCACCGATAATCCTTAACATACTTGTCCTTCAGACTATGACTGGGTCTTCCCCAACATTACTTAAACAACTGCGTGCTCGATATAATCTCGTCTACAGCTCGGCTATTCTTACAATACAGCCGTCCTCTGCTGATACATTATATTACTTCATACTACATACAAAACGCACAATATTAATAACATAGTTATAAATACATGATTGTCAAATGGATAATATAAACTTATTCACAATGATTATTATTACAATCTCATATAATATCCTTTATACCGCAATGTATGGTTTCATATTGTCCAGCGATACAACATTATAGGGTATTTGTGTGACATGTAACCCTTCTATATCGGATATTACATATCGGTCGTGATCTTTTTCCCTACTAAACACCTTTTTCCCTACTAAATTTATCGATAACCGCAAGCAAATACTTATTACCTTCTCGAGTTTTTTCCAATGGTTCTAAATGATATGTAGCGTCCGAAATAGTAAATTTTCTTTATCAATTGAATGTAAAATACCCTTCTGTTTACCATTTAGTGGAGAAAATTCGATACAGCGAAGGCAATTTGATATGTATTTTTTAATTTTTTTCCGGAAATTCAAGGAAACCAATACACTTTACAAATATGCTTTTCCACTTTATCAATTCCAACATGTCCAAGATCTTCGTAACAAGTTCGTATAATATTATTTTCCATTGAGGCAGGTACATAAAACATTACTTTTTTCATCTAATTTTTCGGTATACAAGACCGACGCGTAACTCAAAATCTTGTAGTTCTTATTTTTCTACTTTTTCGCGATTTTTTAAAATGGGTATGTCTTTATTTTGCCAAATCGATAATGGTTGTTCTAACGAATTTGCCTCTAGTACTAGTACACAATCGCATCTACTCAATGCATCTACATGACTTTTTCCTGGACTGTGCAGTACCTCGAAATTATAATCTTAACGAAATATCACCCATCGAGATATCCGCGGCTTTATATTTTTCTTTCGTAATGTTATATGGAAACTTTCAGATTCAGTGATAATTTTAAAGAATATTCCGTTTAAATAGATCTCAAAACATTTAATTACATTTATCACAGTCAAACATTCCAATTCAAGGCTGCCATATTTTGCCTCGGTTGGGATAGTGCGGCGACTATCAAACGATACTGATTTCCAAAACCCATTAGATTGTTTTTGCAATATTTCGCTAAATCCCGATGCACTTGCGTCAGTATACAGCTCTGTTTCCATAGTTGGAGTATAAATACTTCAAATTGGCTTATTTAATATCATATCTTTAAATGCTTCGAACGTATTATGGTTTAAATAGAAAATTTGTGGTTTTTTATAAGATCGTATAATGGTTTGGCGACCATTGAAAAAACTGGTGTAAAACGACGAAAATAACTAGCCAAATAGACAAATCGTAGTGCTTCTCGCGCGTTTCGTGACACCAGATAGTTAACAACCGCTGATATATTATCATCATTCAGCCGCACATCTTCTTCGTTAACGCGATATCCAAGGTAATTAACTTCATTTTGTATAAAAAAACATTTATTTAATTTGAATGTATGTTTATATCTCTCGCTCGTTTTCTCTCTCTCCTCTTCGCACTATTAGCGCAATCAGCGGTGAAAGCGTTAGGACGTCCAAGGTATTCACGGATGTGGAGTTAGAGGTGGGCTCGGTGCACTCGAGAGGTATCTAATACGTTGCTGGTCTACCTCTTTGGAGTCTTTCTCTCTATTACTCTTTCTTTTCACGTTCGCAGCGCGCGACGTGCACTTTTAGGGCCTAGTGCACTTACGAGGTCACACAATTAAGTAATGCGACCGATTTTATTTCTCGGTCTGTGGTAACACTGCGAATCGTGTAACTCCGCCGCCGTAATAATAAATCCCTACTCTCTCGATTGAGACCTTAACGGCCCTTGTACGACCATTTCTTCACCAGCTGTTTAGTGTTTTATAACAATGCGCAAATAGTGCATATCGCGAAAATGGAACAGAGAAATTTAGAGCAACAGTGCACCATAAAATTTTGTGCGAAACTCGGCGAAACAGCGACAGAAACTTATGAAAAATTGTGTAAAGTGTATGGTAGTGATAGCCTGAGACGTGGTCGGAGGCTTCGATGGCATGTCGATTTTAAAAAAGGCCGCGAAAGCGTCAACGACCAGGCGCGGAGCGGAAGGCCAATTCAAGTGCGAACCGAAGCGAATGTCAGTCAAAATTAAATTAGTTTTATCAAAATGATTTTGTTGCAATATAATTGTTTTTATCAAATATAGAAACATAAAAAATCAAATATAATACATTAAATATTGTAAATACAGAGTAAAAAGACAAAACAAAGTTATGCAATCGAAATTTATCATATATAGTTAATGCAAATAGACTATCAAATATACATTTTTTAAGTTCTGAATATTTGCAAAATAGAAGTTACTTAATTACGAATTTGATTAAAAGAATGCTTTCAAATAATTTTGTTTTTGATAAGGCGCACATTAGTCAATAATTCAGGATCTTTTAGGACATATTCTTAAACATGATAGCCTTAACAATTCATACATTAATAACAGATGCACCTTCTTTATTTTTTTATTTGCAATTAATAAATAAATAATCAAAAACTGTTTATTTATCCACTATTAGTAAAATATTTATTTAAAATAACTGAAATGTTTATTTAAATACAGTAAATATTTTTTGATGTATAAAAACTAAATTTTGTTTTAAGAAATCATCGATTCTTCATTTGTAAAATATTTATTAGCTATAAAGAAATATTTTTTAAAAGCAAAATTTTCATATAATTCAAACAAAATATGAAATTGAACTGCAGTGTCTTTAATTAATAATATAAAAAATTTATAATATGCTTACAAAATTAAATTTAATGAATTTGAGAAATTGAATTTGATTTAGTCACTTTAAATAAATTATTTTAGACAATTATTAATGTTTTTTTTTGAAGTTAAAAAATATCGTTTCAATTGAATCAGTTAAAACTTAATCAGTTTAAAAAAATACATTTAAAAATATATTATACCAAGATGGAATATTGTGAGACGATAAAATTATCTCTATAGGCATAGAGATTTATAGATAAAGAATTGTTTACATAAATATTTTTTAACTGTTGAAATCGGTTATATTACTGTCTCGAGCGAAGCCGAGACAACGAATGCTAATGCAACTGTGTACAAATATGAGTAATACATTATTTATCACTTTTGAAATCTTTATTCTACTAAATCTAATTCACCTCCCTCAAAATAATCTCCCTCTCAGAGGCAATGCAACTATGCCAACGCTTTCTCCAATTTTCAAAACATTTTTTATATTCGTATGGTCCAAAATGGCCATCAGTAACTTCATTAATTCGGCTTTTATTAATTCAATCAAATCAAAACCGTGTCTCCGCAGTAGTCCATTGAGTTTGCTGAACAGCCAGAATTCACACAGTGCTAAATCGCGCGAGTACGGTAGTTGCGAAACGATATTGGTTGGATTTTTGGCGAAATATTCACGTAAAATCAATCCAGTTTGAGCTAGTGCATTAACGTGATGTAAAAATCAAGAGTTATCTTTCCATAAATCTAGCATTTTGCATCACATCTGATTAAAATACATATTCTTCATTCTATTCAATTCTTCTCTACGAATATTATTTCTCGAGATGGCATTGTTGAACTTTAATCCAAAAATATTTCTTGTACCAAAAATAATACCAAAAAAATTTATTTTAATGCTCTATGATTTTAGTTTTAAAACAATTACAACTTTTTTTATTTCTAAGATAAACTCAGCAAATAATGTTCTTTATAAAGTTTTCATGGATTTAGAAATAAATATTAAATGTCCATCTAAAGCTGTTAGACTATTCGTAATTAGCTCTACACAAATCTTACATACTCAGAAAAATAGGGCGAGGGGCGATCGCCCCTCGCCCGAGCGAGATGATAACGGCTCGCCCGAGCCGATCACCACCAGCCCGAACGAGAGGAGGGACTCCACGGTTCACCCGAGCCGAGTGCGATTCGCCTGCAGGTGAAGAGAGACACTGAGCACCCACCTACGCCTTCCATCGACAGCGATGACAGCGTCATACGGTGAGTACCGACGGCGAGCTACCACAAAGTGTAAGCCTAGGCTACGGACCGCGTTGCGACGGCGGCGTATACGCGAGCGGAAAATGTGCGGCCGCGGAATGAGCAATGTACGCAAGGACGCGGGTGCTGTCTGAAAAGAAGAGATAACGGCTCGCTAGCGAAGGCCGCGAGCTAGTGTGTGTGTGCGTGAGAGAGAGAGAGAGAGAGAGAGAGAGAGAGAGAAAGAGCCAGAGTGCGTGTGCCGCGAGACAGAGTCTGGGAGAGAGACAGAAACGAATAGCGAGACCCTTGAGTGCGAATGAGTGAGAGAGATATCGTGTGTGTGTGTACTGCGTAGCCGAGATGCGTGTACGCTGCGAGTCTGAGAGTGCGTGTGCGTGAATACGAAAGTGCGTGAGAGTGAGATAGAGGGTACGGCGGAACGTATTGTACATTCGCCGTGATAATAATAAAGGAAGCTAGCACAGTGATCGAGGCGTTGTCATTGATTGCCGCCGCCCTTGTTTTTCATTATTCTAGCGTTGTTCCGCTTCATCAGCGGACTTCCTCGTGGAGAGAGGACGGGTCGACATCAGCCGAAGGAGCCAGCAGGTTGGTGCTGTGTGCGAGAGTAAAATATTCTGTGGTGGTGGCCAGGGCAAAGGCCACAACGTCACAATATATATTACTATATATATACTGCTATATATATATATATATATATATATATATAATACAATATATATACTACTGTGCACAAACATGAGTAAGACTTTTGTGAACAAAGAAAAGTTGTCTTCGGTTTTTATAATGTCTGAAATTATTCAACAAAGAAGTAACTTTAAATTTTGTGCACAAAATGAAATATCGGTTGCCAAACATTCAGAATGTTGCGAAATGTCTTTGGTGAGAATTTAATGTTAAGAGCAAGTGGTTTTGATTGGCATAAATTGTTCAAAGAAGGTCGAGAACGCTTTGAAGATGAACTACATCAAAAACGACCAAGAACATCTACTAGTCCAAATCAGAGAACTGCTTCTGCAACATCGTTGATTGGCTGCTAAAGCATATGCCGATATTATTGAAATATCAAATGGGTCAGTCAACACCATTTTGAAAGAGATGCCCTCGGATGATCAGGACAAGATCGAATGCATAATAGATGGAGATGAGACTTGACTCTACTTTTACTATCCAGAAACAACTGATCACTCGAGCAAATATCATGCCAAAGGAGAGGAAAAACTGAAAAAATCACGCCAAAGTCTCTCAAAAATCAAGGTTATGCTCACTGTTTTCTTTGCTTATCGTGTGGTGTATTGTAAATTCTTTCCAATCGGCCAAATCACCTGATTTAACACCATGTAACTTTTGGCTGCTGTGTCTCAAAAGAGCACTTCGGGGACACTGTCTTGATTCGATTGAATACAAACCAAATCGAAAAAGAAACTGATGAGTATTCAGGAATATGAGTATAAAAATTGAAAAAAACGTTGACACAGTTGCATTGCATGCTGGAAGGGGAATATTTTGAGGGGGTGAATTAGATTTAGAAGAAGAAATAAGGATTTCAAAATTAGAGTTATTTAAAAGTAAAGTTTATTTAAAGTAAATTTATAAGCAAAATTTATAAGTACACAGTACTATATATATATATATATATATATATATATATATATATATATATATATATTCTTTTACAGTTCCTTCATCGATTTGGCTTTTATTTCTTCAATGTCCCCGATGTGGTCTTTTGAGTTCGCTCAACAGCCACAAGACACATGGTGTTAAATCAGGCGATTTGGCCGATTGGAAGTAATTTACAATGCACCACACCACGATAAGCGAAGAAAACAGTGAGCATAACCATGATTTTTGAATTATATATAGTTTATATATAGTTTATATATATATATATATATATATATATATATATATATATATATATAATCGCCCCTGAGTAATCTACGCTACATATTTGTTTGTGCCTGCATATTATATTATATCATATATCATAGCATATACTAATTAATAAAGACAAAGCGTGTTTTTATTTATACGCGTTAAACAAAAACACTACTAAACCGATTGCTCTGAAATTCAAAATATATATTCTATATTATCTTCGGTAGATCAGAGACTATGTTTTTCTACGTATTAACAGCAAGCCTGTTGATTTTAATGATGATATATAACATTGAAAGCAGAATCCTAAGTAAGGTGTAATTTTAGTCTGTATTATCTTTTTTGTTCTTCAGATTCATCTAACACTATCCACATCTTGTGGATATTTTGCCTCGTCGATATCTTATGGATCTCTGTCTTTCTCTGTCTGTCTCCGTGTTCTCTTATAAAATGGTTGTGTATGCCGAATCATACTCAACATAATTTGTGACGAAAAATTATGTTTTTGTTTTTAAACATTATATTATCTTCAGAATGACATACGCTGTATCCTTCTTTAGTTTTAATCGATTGAAAATCATGTTCTTTAATTAAAACATCAAAACTACGTATATTATATGATATGATATTATATTATATGCCACTTATGCATAAAAAGGTAGTATCAATCGTCCGTTTAAAAAATATGCTATTCGCAGACATTCGTTTTGCTTTAATTTCAGTTGGCGGTTTTTAATTTCAAACCTAGAAATATACGAAATATATATATATATATATATATATATATATTCATTTTAAATACGCTTTCTACGGACAATTGTTGTAGTGGCGTGTGGGGGCGGTTGAATACGATATCCTGATGCCTTAACGATTTTTGCTGGGAGTTTTGTGTTTGGATAGTAGAATGCGATCTACAGGTATTTTCAACAATTTCTACGGGAAGTTTAGTATTTTTGTATAGTGGAAGACAATATCCAGGAGTTTTCGGATGACTTCTATGGGAAGTTTAGTATTTGTATGGTAGAAGACGATGTCCAGGTGATTTAAAACGACTTCTATCGGGACTAGTGCGTTTAGTCGGTACTTTTTAGCATTACATATGAACATTTCTTTCCTTGTAATTTAGCTTATCGAGTAAAATCATGTAAAGTATCCAGGCAGATAAACGTCATTTTTGGGAGGCGCTACTTTTATTTTTTAATATGAGATATAGTGCGCTTGAGGCCTGTCCTTTGCTTTCAAAAACTTATGCGCCGGAGTGTATTGGTGATTAGACGTGCATTGAAATTCATTCAAAGGGGTTTTGAACTGCGTAATGAAAAGTCGATTTATTATGATGACTCGAAACGCAGAAAATTGTATACAAAGCCCAGCCAGTTCGACGAATTAATACCGAACCGAAATGTTCTGATAAGAGTGTGCCCTACATATGATGGTACGAAAAGGGTATTGTATCAGCAAAGGTCCATTGTATCAAACCTCATGCCAATTTTCATCAGCATAATGCTCGGCTACATATTGCGACTACAGTCAAGAACTATTTGCAGAATAGTAATTCTCATAATAGAATTCTATCTCATCCTCCTTAAAGTCCAGACTTGGCAACATTTGGCTTGATACGTTCTTGGGCTCGAAAGACGAAAAAAAATTTTATAAATAATAATAATACATTTTTTTTAATATAAAATTTTTTATATGACTTTGAATAAAAGATATGTAACGAAGTTTGGATAATAAAATTTCACATTTTAGAAAGAAACACCAGAAATTTAGTTGTACATCCAATATTAGAATATATATTGAAATAGTAAACTGTATTATGGCATTTTTGTTTTGAACAATTTAGATTTCTGTATAGAGCAATTTGAAATGCTTAACAATCTTTTATGAAGAATTATGTCAGATAACATATGCACGCCCACATATATACACACTAGACTGTCGAAATTTTCTTCGGCACAACCCAAAATATTATAGTATATAGTGTAATGAGAACTGGTGATTTTTTTCAGATTTTTAAATTAATATTTAGAACTATTGCAGACCATTTGAAATTTTCATGTACCTGTTGTACCAACTTCGCTGTGCAAGTGCTAAATTTACAACGTATATAAAACTTAATACTCAAAAAACAAAAGGACCAAATTTTTTAGAGCGGTATTAGTAATCGATACTTTCCTCAAACTGGTGAATCTGCCATAAATTAGTCAGTTGCCATCTTTTTCCAAGCAAAAAACTCTTCTAAACCTTAATCCTCTAAATTAGGGTTCGAACCATAAACTCACAAAATGCAAGAAATATATAATCTTTTATCAGGTATGTGAATAAGGCTTTCCCGTTTTTTTTCAAATTTTGAGCCTTTATTGTGAAAAACTGGTTACAAATGAATTATTGAAAGTATTGGCCATCGCTAGCTATAACTTTTTCCCATCTTTCTGGCAACATACAAATCCCGTTGCGAAAAAATTCGACCGGTTTGGCCTCTATCCAGTCATCCACCCATTTTTTGGCTTCCTCGTAGGAATGGAAGTGCTGGTCAGCCAGGCCATGCGTCATCGATCTGAAGAGATGGTAATCAGACGGAGCAACGTCTGGACTATACGGCGGGTGGGGTGGGACTTCCCATTTGAGCGTTTCTAAGTATGTTTTCACCGGCGGTGCAACATGTGGGCGAGCATTGTCATGTTGCAAAATAACTTTGTCGTGCCTGTCGGAGTATTGTGGCCGTTTTTCTCGCAGTGCGCGGCTCAAATGCATCAATTGTCGTCGATAGACCTCGCCTGTGATCCTTTCATTCGGTTTCAGAAGCTCATAGTAAACCACACCTAGCTGATCCCACCATATACAGAGCATGAGCTTGGCGCCATGAATATTTGGCTTGGCCGTCGACGATGATGCATGGCCGGGTAGTCCCCATGATTTTCTTCGCTTCGGATTATCGTAACGTATCCACTTTTCATCGCCAGTCACGATACGATGCAGAAAACCCTTTCTTTTATGTCGCTGAAGCAGCTGTTCGCAAGTAAAAAAACGCCGTTCGACGTCTCTCAGCTTCAGTTCGTACGGCACCCAATTTCCTTGCTTTTGGATCATTCCCATGGCTTTCAAACGCTTGAAAATGGTTGTTCGGTCAACTCCCAATGCTTCAGCAAGTTCTTCTTGCGTTTGACAAGAATCTTCATCAAGCAAAGTCGCCAATTCTCAATCTTCAAAGATTTGCGGCCGCCCGGAACGCTCCTTGTCTTCCACGTCGAAATCACCGCTTTTGAAGCGTCGAAACCATCCGCGAACACTTGAATCATCGACACAACCTTCTCCATAAGCCTCCTGAAGCAATCGATGCGTCTCGGCAGCAGATTTCTTCAAATTGAACCAATAAAGTGAAACTTCCCGCAAATGACGTCGACTCGGCTCAAATTTCGACATTTTCACGATATCAAAAATTTATGATGCGAAAAAATTTTAACTAATGTGTTAGTATGGAATTGTTGACATATGAATAAGCTTTGATTATGACATATGTAACCATTGAATACTCGCACAGTATTGGTGGCGCCATCTCTTACAAAAACGGGAAAGACTTATTCACACTCCTAATAAAATAATTAATATTTATAAACAATTAAAAATTATTTGTTTTTAGTTTTTCATAATAAGTACAACAAATTTCGAATTTTAAAAATCGGTTAATATTTACCGTTTTACATTAAACATATATGTGATCTGAGGGGCTGTCGTATCTAATATATAAATTCTTATTATTAACCGATTTTTACCATTTAAATTTCATTTTAAATGAGAAAATTAGTTCAAGAGTGCTGATATATTATTGTTTATAAATTGTTTAAATTATAAAAATATATTTTTTCACTGTATAACTCCTCATATGGTGCAAACCCTAATTTAGAGGATTAGGGTGCGCTCGAGTCTCTACCTGCAAAAAGGGTCAGAGTCCAGGTTGTCGGAAAGTATCATTTTCACTTTTTCTATTTCTTTTAACAGCCCTTATAAAAATTTTTATTGCCTTGCTTTGACAAATTGACCTACTTTTTGAAGGAAAAATTTTTCATTTAAACACTATTTATACCTATTTATTATTATAATTGAATAATTCTTTTTTGCCAGTCGATTTTTAAAGAGTAGATCTACATGTTATAAATTTAGCAGCCGAGTTGAAACATATTTACTTGGTAAAAAAGGGTATCGAAAATAGCTGTTTTTGCCTATTTTTGACGGTTTTCAAACGTTATTATTTCTATGATATTATTATTTTTTTTAAATGAAAAAATGGGTATCTACAGTTCGTATACATATAAATCTGGAGCCAAAAGTATATGTCTTTATTATAATTTTATGTCATAGAAAAATGAATATGAAAATTACTCAATGTTAATCTCCATAAAAAATCGTGCCTTCGGTAATAGTTGTAAATATTAATTTAAAAATCTGAAAAAAATCACCAGTTCTAGTTACAGTATATACTTGAATATTTTGGGTTGTGCCGAAAAAAATTTCGACCTTCGTCATTTTGGCGCAGTCTAATACACATACGCACACATAAAAACACTGAACTTTTCGTAATCGATTATGAATTAAAATAAACAAATTTTAAACAAATTTATATTTCATAAAATAAACTAGAGATAGTAACTTGCGTCCATTATTTTGCAGTGGGTATCATTTTGGATAAAACCAGAGGCAGCACCAGCTCGAGTGACTTTGGGTGTGACATCCCTTTTAACACTTTCGACACAACATGCGAAAAGTCAAGCGTCACTGCCGCCAGTTTCTTATTTAAAAGCTGTAGATGCTTTTATGTCAGTTTGTACGGTGTTCGTGTTCATGGCTTTGATGGAATACTGTCTTGTCAATATTGTACTTGTAATAGGAGAATCAAATGAAGTATTACAAAAAACACCATTATCTTCAGTAGCTCAAAAAACCAGTCCGGATAAATTAAATAAAATATTTAATATAGCGAGTAAGGTAATGCATCGAATTTTATACAATTTACATATCAATCTTCCAGATTGCGAAGTTACTATCTTGTAATTACTACTATAGTTATTATATTATAATACTTATAACATTAATATTAATGGCTATTCAATTTAAAAATAACAAACTTAAATTTAAGAAACATTTTACATTTTACATAACATAGATACTTAGATAACTATGCAGTTATTAATGTATGTTTATATATGCAGTTGTTACCAGAGATGCCAGGCTGAACAGCCAACTCGAGTATGCGCGTTACAGTCTTTACCCCTTCACGTGCTGATTGGCTGAAATTCGCGCGATATTTTAAAGTTATATGATCTGTTTGATCATATCAAATAACAAGCAACCTGCAAGACTAATAAAAAAATTATTGATACTATAATATATAACTGTGGCCACATGCATATAAATATTTTACAACAAGTCCACTACTAAAAACTCATTAATTAATATTATTAATTATTAAAATTATTATTAATTATGAATATTATGATTAATATTATTATAAACTATTATAATAATGATTAAATATTATATAATTAATAATAATATCAATAATTAATAATAATTTTAATAATTAATAATATTAATTAATGAGTTTTTAGTAGTGGGCATGTTGTAAAATATGTATATGCATGTGGCCACAGTTATATATTATAGTATCAATAATTTTTTTATTAGTCTTGCAGGTTGCTTGTTGTTTTATACGATCATACAAATCATATAACTTTAAAATATCGCGCGAGTTTCGGCCAATCAGCACGTGAAAGGGTAAAGACTAATGCGCATACTAGAGTTGGCTGTTCAGCCTGGCATCTCTGGTTGAAAGATCGGCGGTACGAGTTGGGGATAATGAGAGGAAAACCAGGGAAGTTACAAATTTGTAGCAATGCGTGATAACGGTGAAATCTGGAAATTTGTCATATCGTTAGTTACATTATAACCTTTTTTAATTGCCGTATAAATTGCTATGGCTTCTAATTTATCTAGTCTTTTACTCGTTTTAACGTAGTGAAGCAACTTAACGTTATTACTATCAATTTTGTGATTATTAATAATGTAATGTTTAGATAATCCTGTTGTGGGAATTTAGTTTTATTGATTTTAATATTTAACATATTCCTTAATGCGAACAGCTAAAGAGCGACCTGTTTGTTCAATATAAATCGTATAGCAATAAATGCATCAAAGTTGGTACACGCCATTGCTTTGGGAAATATCTATTTTTTCTTTATTATTGACTAGCAAGCGTTTTCAATTATTTTTGTTGAATTCTCTTAATATTTAATTTCTTTAAAATTTCACAAACTTTGTCGCTAATAAAGGGTATGTAGTTAATAAGAAAATAAGAATTATTTTTTGTATCCAAATCAGCGTAGAAATATTTTAATAATAGCTTTTGATTTTTATTACTTACCAGAATATCAATTATTGAATCTTTATAACATTTATGTGTAGCTAATGTTTTCATAAAGTTTAGTTCATTTAAATCACGTTTACTATTTAAAGGTATTGGAGGGAGTCTATGAATAAATGAACGAAATGAACTTAATTTAATTTTAAAAGATTGATTAGAGTCAGCGGGAATTAATGTGTCAATAAAAGAAAGTTTTCTGTAAATATTAAATTCTAATTTGTCCTGTACTCTAATAATTGATAGATCTAAAAAATTTAAACACTTTGAAGATTCAATTTCATATGTGAATTTAATTGTAGAATGCAACAAATTTAAAAAAGATAAAAAGAACGTAAGTTGTCTTTCTGTGCCAGTTCAAATACAAAAAATATCATCAACGTAGCGTCTCCAAAATAATATATTCTTACCCATTAAATTGTTAAGGAATAGGTTTGATTGGGAATCTTCCATATCTAAATTAAAAGTGGAGATAGTGGAGAACCCATAGGTAAACTATTATGTTGGATATAGAATTTTTTATTAAACATAAAATAACTTTGTTCTAAGCGGCATTTTATAAGCATAAATATTTCTTGTTTCATTGAATTATCTAAGTTATTATTGTTTTCTTATTTATTATTAAGAATGCATAATAAATAGTGTATGGGAATAAAAGTAAAGAGATTTATTATATCAAAAGATATTAATTTAGTATTTGAAGGTAGATGTGTATCTTACTAGTTCAAGAAAATTTTTCATGGCAAATTTCGAATCAAATTCTAACAATTTAGGTAACAAATTATTAAGTTTTTTACAAATGGATATTAATATAGGAAACTACGGGAGGCATAGGTACAACTTTTTTATGTGTTTTTGGTAATGAATAGAAGATAGGCGCTTAGGGGTTCATTTATTCTAAAAAATATTTTTCGTTTTCTTTAAATAATGAACATGATTTTATCTTTACTTTTATATCTGTGTGAAATTTGTTGGCAGGATCCTTTTTAATGCAGGTATAATTATTATTATTAATTAACGACAAGGTTTTTTCAATACGAGGGTGGATTGATAAGTTTCCTAGCTGTCCAAGAGATGGCGCCACTAGGCCTATCTTAAGGTGGCGTTCTATTGTACCATCCTTCGATAGCTTGTAGCTATACTTTCTGTCCGATCGCCATGTTAGTTTAGGTTTGAGATCACGCTGAAAAACACACCTCTGTGTTTTTCGTAAAAATGGAAAAGCTGGAAAATCGTGCCAAATTCTGAAATCATGAAAATCGTCAACAAATACTTTTATTTAAAGGGGTTAACGCCGAAGGAAATTAAAGAAGAGATTGACTGAACATCATATTCAACCGTTAAGCAGTGGGTTTCGGAGTTTAAAAAGGGTCGTGTGAGCATCTCTGATGAGCCTCGCTCACGACGCCACGCTCACGACAAAATAGTGCTGAAAGACCGCAGATTAAAAGTTCGTGACATAGCTGAGACCTGTAAGATGTCATATGAACGTGTATAAAATATTTTGCACCAACATTTTTATATGGAAAAGCTCTGTGCAAGATGGGTGCTGTGTTTGCTAACAGTCGGCCAAAAATTAATTCGAAAGAAAATTTGTAGCGCCAATTTGGCGTTGTATAAGCGTAATCCAAGCAAATTATTACGTCGATTCGTAACCGTTGACGAAACTTGGTTCCACCACTACACTCCTGAATCCAAACAACAGTTTAAACAGTGGTTTGGACCATGGGAACCAACTCCAAAGAAGGCAAAAACAATTTTTTCGGCGAACAAGGCTATGGCTACTGTTTTTTGGGATGCAAGAGGTATTATATACATTGATCACCTTGAAAAGGGTAAAACTATCACTGGTCAATACTACTCCGACTTATTGCAAAGTTTGAGCCACGAAATGAAAATTACACGACCTCGTCTGGCGAAGAAAAAATCTTGTTTCATCACGATAACGCACCAGCGTACGCGTCAATCGTTGCGATGGCTAAAATCAACGATCTGAAGTTTGAATTGATGCCGCACCCTCCCTACTTTCCAGACCTCGCTCCGAGTGACTATTATCTGTTTCCTAACCTTAAAAAAGGGCTTGGCGTTAAGAGATTTGCGGACAATGAAGAAGTAATCGAAGCTATAAATGGGTATTTTGAGGAGCTTGACAAATCAGTCTATAGAAATGGCATTATTAGATTAAAAAAAAATAGAAATAAAAAAAATTCTTAAAAACGTTGTTTTTCTTGGTCAGGCCGAAAACTTTTCAATCCACCCTCGTATAATCTTTTTTATTTAAAATTGTATTTAAGTTACTTTTGCTAGCTGTACAAATAATTAGTTCTTATTTCTTTAATTTATTGTAACATCGAGCTAATAATTTTAATAAAATAATATTAATTTAAATATTGAAAGTATATATATTCATATACACATATAAATGTAAACTAGTGTTTAAAAATAATATATAATAGTAAATAAATATATATATATATATATATATATATATATATATATATATATATATATATTTACTATTATATATTATTTTAAATTATAATAAAGTTTTGTAGAATAAGAATCGAAACTAAAATGACCGAACTTCATCTAGCATGTCATCATCTTATTTGGGCGAGGAAAACAATTTCATAATACCGCCGAAATAAGACGTTGGCTTGCGCAAGATCATACGTCAGAAGCGTATGTTTCTCCGATGAAGGTCTCATAGGTAACGCAACATGTACATTAGCGATGCGCTAGTGTACAATTTTCGATGTTTAATTTATAGTAAAATTAAAACTTTAAACAATTAAATTACATTTTTAATACAATAAATATTTAAGACAAAAATTATAATGAATGTTTATGATAAAATTTAATTGTTTATACTAGTATTAAGGCTAAAAGTAAGCAAAGTAATCAATGTAATAAAAAAGCTGTAAAAACGAGGAGCAGAGAGAGAGATTGCGGATGGTCATGGAAAAATCGGGTATATAAAGCCCCGATTTTTCCACAAAAATACATTCAGTCAGCAGTATTCGGTCAGCAGCATTCAGTCAAGCAGTCTCCCGTAAGTCCTCTCTCTGTCACCGTGCACTATATACAAGTAAGAAATAAATTTCATTAATATTTTAATAAATAATAAATCTAATATTTCTCTCTCTCCCTTTTCTTTCTATCTCCTTTTTCCGGGGAAGTGTCTGGTCTTCCTATATGGTAGGACCGAACATCCCCCTAGTTTATCAGCCATACATCCTTAGTCAATAGGGAACTAGGTCGGTAGCCCGAGGCGGGTTCAGCTTATCCTTCGAAAGAAGAGGAAATTGCATCCAAATAGAGCCTTGCACTCTGACCTATGTAAGACCAGCATAGAGTTTCATAACCTCCATCAAAATTTACACCTTATTGTTTGTTGCCATTAAGTAATCGACTAGGCATTCCCGAGCTAGTGGAGGCAACTCCAGGCTCAAAACTGCCTAAAACAATAGGAATACATATGTGTATTAAAATTAATACACGTATGTATTAAAAATAAAGAGTAACGTGTACGGAAGGGTAAATATGTCCAGACGTCACATTAGTCTTTAAAATTTTGGGGGCTCGTCCGGGATGATTTGCACTTGGCATCAAAAAATTGATGTGGAACCTATAACAACTAATAAAATATAACAAATAATAATAACATAAAAAAATAATAAACTTATACTTCTAAAAACACTTGCAAAGTAAAATACATATACAAACAATATATATATAAAAAAAAAGGATGAGAAAAAAAACATATATACACACATATAGTGAAAAATATATATCTATATATATGTGTTTTTCTGTATGTATATATATATATATATATATATATATATATATATATATATATATATAAAATAAATAAATAAATAAAAATATATATAAACAAATAATAACAATATCAAATACTTCAAAAAAAAAGAGAGAGAAGATTTGAAGAAAAAAAACCTGAGTTCTCTTTGTTTAGTGGATAATCTAGGGTACCAGACAGTGAAGAAGACTAATAAAGCCTCCCAGAAACAACACAGACAGCTGCGAAAACAGAAAGAAACCAGGTTAAAGGCCCTCCATCGAGAGGAACTGCTGGGCGAATGCACTGCCCAAATCAAAGGTGCATTTGTTGATGCCTGTCAAACACTCAGCCCAGAAGAACGTACCAAGCTGTTCAAACACACACTTTGTGTCCACTACTTGGGAGAAGAAATAAGGGAAAAGTGTTCAGCGTGCTGGTCCAAGCATTACACTATTCCTAAACTTTCCACACACAATCACAACTTTGAACCACTTAATGGTAACGTTCTCAGAATCCTTTATGGTATTAAGGGCACACTAGGTCACCTGGAGGTACAACACCAGTACCCGCTGCTCTCCATCGATGCCATTGTAGAAATTCAGCACAGAAGCACTTGTGCTAAATACTTCGAGGAGCGTAAAATCACAACACAGGACTGCCTGGGATGCATCTCATGCCAATATTCGAGACCCAAAGATGTGCTACGATTCAGGAAACAAGAAGCCTGGAAAATTAAACAAATTACATATAAATAAAAGAATTTGTAAGATTTAAAATAAAAATATAAATTGAAGCATTGAAAAGGTTATTTTGAAAACATACCTGACGAATCCTTATGCTCACCATAATGTCATTAAAGAACACCTGAAAAAAAATACAATAAAAATACAAAAAAAAACCCGTACAGCGGTTATATATATATATATATATATATATATATATATATATATACATAAATAAATATATATATATATATATATACCTTTGCAAAATTCACATATGTATACATAGGTATATACATGTATACATATATATATGTATATATATGCATATATACACACTAGTGTATACTTATAAAAGGATATATATATATATATATATATATCCATATACATATGTATATGTATATACATATGTATATGTATATATGCATATACACACTAGTGTATACTTATAAAAGGATATATATATATATATATATATATATATATATATATATATATATAATTACATATATAAAAACACACAAAAATAATAATAATAAAATATATATAAGCAATATATATGATGCCAATACTAGACCCCGAAGGAATTAGCATCTATACAGATACTAGGTTACAACGCCTAGAACAAGATATTGATGCATTAATCGGTAACGATCACGACCGTTGGGAATTTGGGAACTATTTAGATAAAATAATAGACCAATTGGAAAAGGCTCTGAATAAGGAACAAGCCGAAAATAAACAATTGAAAAATACGATATTACAAATATATTCCCTGCTCGCCGAAGAGCAGGACGAATTAACAAAATCAGAAAGAAGAGAACAACAAATTATAACCTTGCTAAAAGAAAAACAAGGATATGAGAAAAACTTACAAAGTATTATTGCTACAATTATAAAGGCTATAATAAGCTTACATAAATCACCTAAAAAGGAGGATACTGAAACTATAGAAAGCCTAGAAAAAGCGTTTGAACAACTTTCCTTAACGGAATAAACCTCACGAATAGAAGTGGGATTAAATAATCAAAAATTAATTTTCAAAAGAAAAACACAAACCATTTAATGATAAAAAAGGGGGATGAAAGAACGTAACAAATGAATATAACAAATCGGGATGCTATAAATTAAACAAATGAATTAACATTAACAAATTAATAACCCAACCTCACAATTCGAAAGGATTTAAGAAGAAAAAAAAACACAAAATAAATTAATACGGCCAAGCACCAAAGTCTCTAAGCTACAAACGATAGCCATGCGCAACTGCCTCTCGGTCAGAAATTTAAATTAATAAGACCAAGCACCAAAGCCTCTGAGCTACAAACGATAGCCACGCGCAACTGCCTCTCGGTCAAAAATTATTCATTGAATCATTACAAAAATTTACGAGACGATATTACTAATCAATATATATCTCGTAACACGCAATTTACAAACAAATATATATTAAAATAAACAGGTGAAGGTTGAGGAAACAATTAAAAATAATTTAAACAAATCAATTGGAGAAACAGAGAGAGAAAATCTAATTAATAAAATATCGAAAAAAACGGTAGTCATACGCAACGGCCTCACAACCGTAGAAATAAAAAAGAGACACATTTATGCACATAAACATTAAAAATCGAATGAATACACGTGGTAAAACTCGATCAGAGAAGGAGTTAGAAATCCCATCAAAAAACGAATCTGAGAATCAACCAAGGGAGGACGAATTCAGAACTCCTCCGAAAGACTTAAAAGAATTTAAATTTACGCCATTCGGCACATCAACGCCTCGAGAACAATCGAATATCGAACAAAATATAGAAGACGTCAGTCCCATACACACAGGTTCATCTACCCATGAAAACTTATCGTTCTCCGGTGACTCTATAGACCTCGCCAAACAAAAGATGGTTAGACCATACTTATCACACCTAACAAGTGATTGCTTAATAGCTGAACACCTACTAAGTACTAAAATGGCGAACGATCAATCAACAACCATATCTTTGAAAGAAGCACTAAAATTTGTTCCTGAATTTGACGGGAAAAATATTCCCCTTAGCCATTTCTTAGAATACTGTACAGAAGCTAGGGAACTGATAAGCAATAATCTCGAAGAAAACTTCACGAAATTACTTAAGAGAAAACTCTTGGGTGAAGCAAGAGAAATAATATCTGGGTACGCATTCGCGGCAGTCGAAGAATTTAAAGAACATTTAAAGGACTTTTACGCCCAATCGAAAAACGTGCACCAACTTCTCGGCGAACTGAGTAGTCAATACCAAGGTGAACGTGAATCAGTTATAAGATACGCAAATAGAATGAGAGTCATCAGTTCTCAAATTTACGAAGTAAATCGTCACATAACCAAGGCACCAAATACACCTGCCTTCAAGCGCAGCATCGAAAAGGCAATCATAGAATGTTTTCGACTAGGATTAAAACCCGAAATCGAAACTAGACTGAAAGAGAATGAAGCTATCGAAGACGTAGTAAAAGACGCGATAGCAGTAGAAGGAAGACTCGAAGCTCGAGAGAATTTATTTAGGAGAAAAGAAACACGCCATAAACCTAATAAACAAAATATTTACCCCAGACAGATAAACAATCTAACTCTTCCGAGAAATGCTCCTCGCAGCTACTGCAATATGATGGGTCACACATTCGCAGAATGTCGACAAAGACTCAGACAAGGCCAAGCGCTGTTATGTCAAAATTGCGGAAGAACCAATCATACCACATCCCAGTGCCTTTCAACGACGAAGTGTCAACTATGCAATAAAACCGGCCAGACTGCTCGGAATTGCAGAAATAATACTGGGCCACCGTCTATAGTATGCCAGATTTGCAATAAGCCTGGCCATACTGCTAACTACTGTCATATTAACCAATCCAATGCACAAAGGTCTGTTGTAAAATGCCAGAAGTGTGGACAGATAAGTCATACTCAAGCTACTTGCAGGGTTCGCAATCCTATCCAGCAAAATGCTATCATATAGCATATAACAAACCTACATGTGGTTATTGCAAATATCCAGGGCACACAATATTGGAATGTCGAAAGCGGCAATATAATCAGGGAAATGGACGAAGTCTCCAGAACGCGAGCGCGAACAGGGGAATTACGACAGACACACGCGCTCAATAAACACAAACCAATTATCAAATCTGCCAGGCGAACTAATACCCTCGGAGCCACAATAAGCAACTACGTCCCATACGTAGAGGATCAGGGCCACAATATCTTCTTTCTTTTATGATAGACAGTGGATCCGAAGTAAGCATTATCAAAATAGAATAAATACCAAAAGGGGCACACATATATGAATCAAAAATTTACACACTAACAGGAGTAGGAGATAGTCAAGAAACGACCCTAGGTACCGTATCATTAAAAATTGCCGGACAAAGAATCGAACTTCTCGTAGTATCAGACGATTTTCCTATTCCTTACAATGGAATTATAGGATCAGAATTCTTAACAGATACCAACGCCGAATTAATCTTTAGCCATAAACAATTCATCATAGCTGGTCAGACGACGAACTTACGACTAACTAATGAAACCTTAGACATCCCTACATATAGTATTGTGAATATCCATGACGACCAAGAAACGGAATTACGTCTTACCGTGATTACTAAGAACCCCATGGGCGGCAAATGTAGATTTCTAGTGGACACAGGATCTGAAAGAAATCTAATAAAAATAGAAACCATACCCCATCAATTCAAAATCGATGAGTCACAGAAAGGACTCTTGAGGGGAATACCCTCAGAACAATTTTCCACCCTAGGAACTTTAAAACTTAAAGTTTTGGGAGGAATCTCTTGTTTCCACGTCGTCTCCGATCATTTTCCAATACCGTATTCCGGTATTTTGGGGGCACGATATTTAAGCGACGTTCGAGTAACACTAAACTACGAGATGAAACGACTAGAATTTCTTCATACACACGACCAACCGATTGAATGTGTATCACCAGAGATTCTTCGCAAAAATTTAGCCGCGGAATTGGAAGAAGGTGAAATACACCATACAATAGACTCGTTACTCATGAATGCACTTACCGATAATCAGAGCAACGAGAGCGAAACAGACGATGAACAACAAAGGCTGAACGAAGAATTGTTACACATAGACGATAACGATACAAATGAATTTTTAAATAATTACTTCGATAATGAGAGTATATCCACAAAGACGCTTTAATCACTTACGCAAGAACTAATATTTGAAGAACTGAATATGCCCTCAAAGGGAGTAAATAATGAACCCACCGTTTTCCCCACGCAGAGCTTAACTTCCATGCAAACAGCATCTATAAGAGATATAATACGGACAGATCACCTTAATAAAACCGAAAAAGAATATGTACAGCATTTAGTCGAAAAAAATCGCGATATTTTCTTTCTACCCGGAGATTCATTGCCTGAAACAGATACTATAACTCATACAATAAAAACCACAGATGAAGAACCAATCAATGCACGACAATACAAATTTCCTCACTCGCTCAATGAAGAAATAGATAGACAGGTGAATGATTTATTAAACCAAGGGATGATAGAGAACTCCGATTCTCTATTTAATAGCCCAATTTAGATTGTAAAGAAGAAAGCGGACTCACAAGGGCGACCAAGATGGCGAATGGTGCTCGATTACAGAGCTTTCAATGAAAAAACGGTAAGCGATGCATATCCACTGCCGAATATCACTGAAATATTTGACCAAGTAGGAGGTGCAAAATATTACTCCGTACTAGACCTTGCATCAGGGTTTCACCAAATTAAGATGGACCCGAGAGATACACATAAAAAAGCTTTCAGTACACCATTTGGACACTATCAATTCGTTCGTATGCCCTTTGGGTTGAAAAATGCACCCGCCACTTTTCAAAGGTTAATGGACACCTTATTAAGAGGACTGCAAGGCAGAGAATTGTTTCTGTACCTGGACGACATTGTGATATATGCAAACACACTGGCAGAACATGATAGAAAATTGAGTCTACGATTAAACAGACTTCGAGACGCCGGATTGAAGTTACCAACCGACAAGTTCGAATTTTTGAAAAGAGAAGTGAATTATCTAGGACATCGTTGGAGTGAAAAAGGACTTAGTCCCGACGAAAAAAAGGTAGAAGCTGTAAAAGATTTCCCACAACCAAAAAACGCAAAGAACGTGCGACAGTTTCTTGGTTTAGCCGGATATTACCGCAGATTTATTGAAGGATTCGCTGCAATTGCAAAGCCATTAACAAAATTGCTGCAAAAAGACGTAACATTTGAATGGTCGAACAAAACCGAAGAATCCATTCAGACTTTAAAAGACATTCTATGTAATGCACCCTTATTACAATTCCCCGACCTTACTCAACCATTTAATATAACAACTGATGCCTCAGGATACGCTATAGGAGGTATTCTGTCCCAGGGAGAAATATGAAAAGATAGACCCATAGCATATACTTCTAGATTTTTACGCAATGCAGAACTTTAATACGAGGTTTACGAAAAGGAAGCCTTAGCAGTCATACATAGCGTACAGGCATTTCGTTCCTACGTATATGGAAGGAAAATAACAATCATCACTGATCATCAACCCTTAGTTTGGTTTAAATCAGCAGACCTGAATACACGAGTACAAAAATGGCGGTTTAAACTGTCCGAATATAATTATACCGTCTTGTATAAACCAGGAAAACTAAATTCTAACGCAGACGCATTATCACGAAATCCAGCTGAAATAGTCACAACAAATATCGTGACGAGATCAGGACGAGAACTCAGCAATGCGCCAGGACGCACGGATAAAAATAAATCAAATCCAAAGATAACTGCACGACCAAAGAAGAGAGGACGACCTAAAAAGATTACGCAAGGGGAATCCGGAAAATATCCTTTCCCAATAATCGAAAACAAAAGAACAAAGGATATTACGTAAGGGGAAACTAACCCAAAATCTCTGATAAGAAAAAGGCTCACGCGTGACGGGGTTCTACAGGCGCCTTGTTATGCCGAAAGCGAGCCAGAATCACACAAAGAGTTTGAGGCTGAACCAACAGCCTTACCCCAACTGATAACCGCTAATCAGCTAGAAGAGACAAAATCAATATCCTCCATCGATTCGTCAGTTAGCCTAAATCACGACAAAGAATACGAGGTTGAAAGAGGCAAAGTAATAGAAGCTAACGATTTAATATGCCACCGCAAAGACAGCATCGTTTTCTTTGTAACCAGAAACGGAAAGCTCGGTGACGACGGTGCTAAAAACTACTGCAAAACAACGGCATAAGCATTAATCCAATGGATATTCAGACATCCAACAAATAAAAGGGGTGCAATGCAAAATTCTCTTCGCGTTATGCATACGAGGAGAAATACCCATATCCATGACTATAATAAAAACCAATATATACAAAACTTTGTCGAACATAAAGGAAATTCTAATCAAAATAGGAGAAAACATTATGAGTATTGCCAAAAGCAAGAACATTTAAAACATAGAATGGCAAGACATTCTTGAAACAATAAAGGCATCCTTTACGAATTCTCCGATTAAAATTATCATTTGCACTGACACCCTTAAATTCGTTCCAAAAGAAAAGAGGGATGAAATTATTTACGAGTTACATAAGTCACCAATAGGGGGACATAGAGGTGTGTCCAAGACATATAATCGAGTCAAACAGAAGTATTATTGGAATAACTTAAAGGAAGACATTTAAAGAAGACTACAACAGTGTTTTGATTGTCAACTTAAAAAACTAGTGAGATTAAAGACCAAACAACCAATGGTGATCACCGATACCCCTGGTACACCCTTTTATAAAATAGCTTTAGATGTCGTAGGGCCATTAACCCCTACTAAACTTGGAAACGAATACATCTGACAAATGCAAGATCAATTCTCTAAATTCTGCGTAGTAGTACCCTTACCAGATACACTATCCACTACCATAGCAGATTCTTTTATAAAAAAATTTATTTGCACCTTCGGAAAATCATTCTAACAGACCAAGGGAAAAAAATCCTTAGTAGCTTAATGAACCGTATAGCTAAAACGGTTTAAAATAATGAAACTGCGGACGAACCGCTTTCCACCCGATCCAATGGATCGCTAGAACGCCCACATCACGTTTTGGTCGAGTTCTTAAAACAATACACCACCAACGACGAAGAATGTGACAGTTTGTTAGACATAGTCATTTTTAATTATAACACTTGTGTCCAAGATAACACCAAGCATACACCATATGAATTAATTTTCGGTAGAATCGCCAGGTTGCCTTCTATCGATCCTTTAAGAGAGGGAGACTTACTACCCACGTACAAGGGATATCAAGTCGACTTAGTCACACGGTTGAATGGAATCCAGAAATTGGCCTATGACAATCTAGTCATCCTCAAAATTTCGTTCAAAGAAATATTACGACAGAAAAATTAATCCACAGAATTTTAAAATAGGAGATTATGTATTCATACTATCCGGTCCTAAACCAAATAAATTTGGAAACCATTACTCTGAACCTCATAAGATACTAGAAGTATTAAACAAGAATAATATTAGGATCCAAGTAAATAAAAGCAGTAAAATCGTTCATGCAAATAGACTTCGCATCTCTTACATAAATAAAGAAACAACAGCTCAAAAGAAAAAGGTAGACAGAAAGAGCAGGAGAAACCAGATTAATTAGTGTTTTCCTTAGCTAGAAAATGGCTTCTAGCACCTTAAACATTTAAAAGTTTTAAAAAAAAAAAAATATATATAAAGTAATATAAAAGTAATATATAAACCTTATGAAATAACTTCCTCATCCTCCGCTATACTACCTAACGCTTCATACCTTTATACTAATCTTACGATAATATTAGATCGTTAAACAATAGAAGTAGGCGAATGAAACTTTCTACCGTATCAAAAAGATCAAAAAGGTGATTATCCTAGAATTTTAGCTAACAAGATACGAGAAAGTCACATAAATACAATAGACATATGAATCTTGTTTACAAGAGTAATATAACGCACGAGCTGACCTTAAGAAAGAAGGAAAGTGTTTAAACAAACCGCATTCAATTTACGCGCAATTAAATTCTATATTTTTCAGTTGATCAAAATCGAACTCGCAATCGGTTTCATTCTTTCTTATGTCATAACTATCTTACTTTTCAGATTACGCAACTAACCTCTTTATGATTTCGGAAAAGATGATATCCCTACACATGATACTTTTTACCTTATTTTTTGTCACCCCAACAAAAACAATGATAGGATACGACTGCGGATCTAACATCATGAATATAAAAACCATGTCGTTATGAGACGTCGGGGAATGCAATTTTCCTCAACTCCACCCTATACGCCAACTTGCCTATATACAGCTACTTCAAATCAACGATTTTCAAGAAACCAAAGCATTACAATGTAATATAGAGTTACGGAGAACCATTTATTACTGCAGGATGCATTGGCATAACTCTATTGTTAATAATGGCGAAATGGAATACTTGTATGACTAGAGATAGTTGTTTACAATTACATTTAACTGGGATAATCAACTTTGGACAAAATCACATTAGAACGGGGGTCAGAATTAACCAAACAAACATATATTCGATGACCTACGCCGGAAGCATAAGTAACGACGGAACTTGCGAGGGATTCTACTATAGCGACCCTTATGGATCTTGGAATTCTGTTATTGTCCAAGGAACCCTTAAAATCACCCTATCGCAACAATCGACGCGAGTAAAGTTACGAGACGACAAAATTCATCTACAATCAGGAACATCATGTCTACTATCGCGAAAATTCTGCATAGACGCCAAAGATGGATATACCTTCTTGGAATCGGTCCATAATAATGATTGCCACTTTAATGAATACGGCGTATTATTCGAGGGTCATGCAATAAAATAACTAACCCTCAGATAGATCAAGACGTTCGTAATCTATTCTTTTTCAGATCAAAATTAGCGTTCACATTAAGTAAATTGTCCGAAGAAAAAAATATGCGGTTATACTATAATAAGAACAGAACACCCAAAACTAGTTATCTTCGAAACTAAACAGGGTGTAACGTTTGCGAAAAAAGGAGCGTTATCTAGTAATAATCTGGATATTTTCGCTTATGTAATGCAAAATTCGTATATCTGGAAAACATGTAAAAAAACAAATGCTTAAATTATACCGCAACATAGTGACAGAGCGATGTCTGGTAGAACAGTCGCGCTAAAAAACGCACTCGCTATTGCTACACAAAGTCCCGACCAATTTGCGTATAACATAATGAAAGGTCCTGGCTATGTAGGTAAAATGTATACCAGTGGAAGTTAACATAGATCACGGCGATAATTGTTTACACCGAGCTGAGAGTTGTAGGACAAAGCAGAACCCTCATTCTTACACCAAAAACACACATCCTGAAAACTCGAGGGACTAGAGTTCCCTGTAAACTAAGTGCTACATCATACTACCGTATTGATAGCGAGTGGTACAAATTGGCACCAAACCGACGAGGCAAGAGAAGAACCCACAACCCTAAAACCCCCATGACTCAGCGGACATGGAAATATATTAATCCAATCAGCCTAGCAACATCTGGAATCTACTCCAGTACAGGTTTAGAAAACTAAAGGAAACGAATTATGTTTCCAGTAGAAACAGCTCCATTGTTGAATAACGCAGCACACGATATGCACGAATCTGGAGTGACGAGCGGCAACACGATATCGCACTTCATAAATGAAGACACAATGGATAATTTAGTAAATTCTGCTTGGAAAAAAATATGGAATAAATTTATCACCTTTGGATCCGCAAGCGCGGGATAATAGCAGTCCTGGTGATCATACACGTGATAAAATCGTTCATAGGGGTTGTCCTCAACGGATACGCCCTTCATAACGTATACGGTTGGTGCATATACCTATTGTCAGCCAATTTGGAGCACAGCCCACACACTTCTTCATATCTCTCAAACAACCACCGACGAAACAAGAGACAAGAAACAGTTACGAAATGATCGCTCAACCAGAGCCGAGAACCGGAACCCAAGCCAGAACCAAGTACTAACCACTACCGACGAGACAAAAGAAAAACAAACGTTTTTTCAGCAAACCATAAATACTGCAACTGACAGCGACTTTTCCAGAATTAGACAAAACATAAAAGTAAATTTCCTATTTCCATAATTACCAGATATCGAATTTTCGCATGAAACTTCGCGTGTATTAATGTAAGTAGAGTAAGTTGCGATACCAGGAATCATGTGATCCCACGCTCTTCGAACGAGGTTTTCCTATGGAGATTTTTCCCACTGGGTTTTCTTTCCTTAGGTTTTCCCTCGTTCACAGACACATGCTCTGGAGCAAATGCGAAGATCGAACGGGGAGGAAAAATAAAAATATTTTTTTACTTTTTGTCATATGTACACTATTTAACGCCGCATTACCTTAACAGAGGCGACGATTGTTTTCATACTTCTAATAATCGTCTTCGCAAGGGATGTAACATCGAGCTAATAATTTTAATAAAATTGTATTAATTTAACATTGAAAGTATATATATTCATATACACGTATAAATGTAAACTGCAGTTTAAAAATAATATATAATAGTAAAAATAAATATATGTATATATATATATATATATATATAATTCTCGATATATATATAATATAAATGTAAGGGATTATATACTATAAGTATATACATAAAATGAATATAATACGTATTAACACCTATATAGATAGGGGGAGTATGGATATACCCCCTACACACGAAGAAACATAAAAATATATATATATATACAGAAAAATCTGTATATAAGATTAAAAGAGTATAGGAAAATAAACATAACAGAATAATAAGACTATATTGATATATATGGCCCCTATAATAATAATAATACTATATATATATATATATAAATAAAGTTTTGTAGAATAAGAATCGAAACTAAAATGACCGAATTTCATCTAGCATGTCATCATCTTATTTGGGCGAGGAAAACAATTTCATAATACCGCCGAAATAAGACGTTGGCTTGCGCAAGATCATACATCAGAAGCGTAGGTTTCTCCGATGAAGGTCTCATAGATAACGAACGTGTACATAGCGATGCGCTAGTGTACAATTTTCGATGTTTATTTATAGTAAAATTAAATACTTTAACACAATTAAATTACATTTTAATACAACAAATATTTAAGACGAAAAATTATAATGAATGTTTATGATAAAATTTAAATGTTTATAACTACTATTAAGGCTAAAAGTAAGCAAAGTAAACAATGTAATAAAAAAAGCTGTAAAAACAGAGGAGCAGAGAGAGGGATTGCAGATGATCATGGAAAAATCGGGTATATAAAGCCCCGATTTTTCCACAAAGAATTCATTCAGCAGTCGTAGTCAGTCATGTCATTCAGTCGCAGTATTCATATCAGCATTCAATTAAGCAGTCTCCGTAGTCCTCTCTCTGGTCGCCGTATACAAGTAAGAATAAATTTCATTAATATTTAACAAATAATAAATCTAATATGTCTCTCTCTCCTTTTCTTTCTGTCTTCTTTTTCCGGGGAAGTGTCTGGTCCTCCTATGTGGTAGGACTGAATATCGCCCTAGTTATCAGCCATACATCCTTAGTAAATAGGGAACTAGGTCGGTAGGCCGAGGCGGGTTTAGTTTGCCCTTCGAAAGAAGAGGAAATTGCATCCAATAGAGCCTTGGACTCTGATCTATGTAAAAGCAGCATAGGGTTTCATAACCTCCATAAAAATCCACACCTAATTGTTAGTTACCATAAAGTAATCAACTAGGCATTCCCGAGCTAGTGGAGGCAACTCTAGGCTCAAAACTGCCTAAAACAATAGGTGCATATGTGTATTAAAATTAATACACGTATGTATCAAAAATAAAGAGTAATGTGTACGGAAGGGTAAATATGCCCAGACGTCACACTATACATGTTAGTAACGAATACTAATGGCAAAAAAAGACGGGAAATGCCAAAAAGAAAGAGAGAAGGAGAATAATATTATTATAATATAGGAAATTTTGAAAATTTAATATAGTAATAGTTTATGTAAAAGCAAACTGATCGTGTGTACCTGTGCTCTAATATTCTTCCAAAAAAATAAAAATATAAAAGTTGTTGGTGATTCTACATTGGAATAATTAGTAATCCGTTTTGGCATTATTCGTTCGAACCAATATTTACGTTTCAAAAACCGGGGAGTATTCGCTATGACGAAAACTCGGGAGAGTTTTCATTATGAAGAAAAGAGAGGTTTTTGGAAATAACGTTTTTCAACGTTCGGTGCACATTTTTCGGCGTTGCTTTGCAAGGTTTGGTGAATCTTCTTAATACTTGTATTAATTTGGAATCCATTTAATAACAATTTTTAATTGATTTAATTAAAAATAGAGCGATTTACTTAGTAATTCAAATATTATATATATTTAAATCCATCAGATCATAAGTGTGAGAGAGAGAGAGATATTAACATAGAGTAGTAGTTATAAGAGCAACAAGCGCGCACCAACTTTCGATAGTAGTTTTTCTGTTCTCTTTAGAGGCGCTCTCTTGTTGGCTTGAATCTTTCTGATAGACTTGTAAATTTTCTCTTTTCATACCCTGTGTGAACGGAAATGTGCGGTTAAATAGGTGCGGATGCGCAATAGGTAGGGGTAGGATATAATTTATTATAAATTTTATAGAATTTAATAAAACTTAAGATATTCATCTATTCAAATAAATAAGTTTTTTCTCCTTCTTTTTGTGTGTAATAGAAAAATCTCATAATATCCCCCTGTACCTGATAATTGTCCCGTCTTTCCTGGATCATTAATAATCTATTAATATAATTTAATTAATTAATATAATTAAAAATAAATAAATTCTCGGGTAAAAAGGTAAGGCTAAGGAATAATAATAGTAAAGAACCTACGGTCCATCGAAATTGTTTTTAAAACAATGTAATCCGTTTGGTGTTGTTGACAACTCTATATAACGGTTGCTTTTACCGGGCATCTAATAAATAAGAACCCTGTTACATATATAGATATATATATATATTAAATTATAATATAAATATTATAAAATATTGATATTAATATCTTATTTAAATTAAATTAATAAATATTTTTATCGGTCTTACAGTCTTTATAATATAATATATTAGCTAAAATAATGACAGTCAGACTGTCCTTGTTTATGATTCACCCCCGTAGAATCTGAAATAAAACTTATTACTACAATAAATTATATCAAAAATTAAAAATAAAAATAAAATAAAATTAATAATAAAATAAAATAAAAAAAATAATAAATAATAATAAAAAAATAAAAATAATAAAAGTAATATTCTACGTTAGTAAAGGACAACCTGACGGCCCCCACGACCTTAAATTTAGAATTACCTTGGTGTCGGACGTTTTGAACCGCTACAGTTCATCCTCAGGAACGAAACTCTTATAAACACTTTCGCTTAAATTAATGCACCACACCCATGAGTCAATCTGTAAAATAAGAAGTAACGCGCATGCACTGTTTTTATAACAGCCAGCGTGCATAATGATCTTCTTCCTTTTGTTTGAAATCACTGTTTTCTTTGTGTATAGATCATCGATGCCGGAATAGTTATTCAAATTTTTTAACTTATTATGATCATTGTCACCATAATAATAGTAATATTAAAATACAAAGAAAATATATATAACAATCACAAGTAATTATGAATTTATTTAAATTAAAAAAATATTATAACTCTATTAATTTAACTAGATATGCGACCATATACAATCGTATTGTATATTATATTTTATTGTAGACCCGACATGGATATGAATAGCGTAAAAAATACAGATATCTGATTTGTGAATTTAGCAATTATTTGAATAAAGATGGAAAATTGCTTTAGATATTGTTCTAGCTATCTACGATTCAATATAATAAGTTGAAAGAACATGTGAAACCTCTTATCCAAATCCACCGTACACAAAAAAAGATTTTGCTGAAGTGAATTCAAGAGTGCAATCGTATATGCTTCCATTAGAAAAATTGACCTGCATGGCTAATTATTATAAGAGGAAGAGCATGTAATGGATGTTATTATTAGATCTTGTTATTCTGAATAAACATGGTAAAAATTATAAAATGCCTTTGAAAATGAGGTATCAAATTCCACATATACACACTCACGCATCTATATATAATCATAAATTTTATATTCATTAATTTTAATTCATTAATATTTCTTTATTTAGATACATATAAATCAGCTGAAAATAGACTTTAAAAATTAAAAATTCAACTATATGCTTTTACAACCGACATGGATGATGACATGGAAGAAAAAGCAAATACTATAGTGTTACATTTTCGTTAATTTACTTAGATATTATTTTAAATATATGAAAAAATGTCGATGATTTCGAATTTTCTTCTTATTCATGAAATAATATAAAAATGATAAAGAAAATAAAATATAAGTAGTAGCTAAGAAAAGCAGTAAATTTCTAGGAAACATTATATTTCAGTTTTGTTCATATTTATATTTCTTTATAAAAGTTTTAATTAGAATAAATTAATTTTTTCATAACAACATTATCTAAAAAGAATTCTAAATTAAATCAAAAAGAAAAAATGTTAACAAAGAATCAAATCAAAAAAGGCCAAGCTGTATAAAAGAAAGTAAGTATCCCCCTTGAAATTCTCATTAATTTTTATTTATTATTTACATATGAATGTTTTCTTTATTTTTAGGAATTCCTGGATGTAGTAAAAACAAATGTATTTTTTTTATTTTATTCAGTGCGTTTCAACAAACAGTATCTTTCGCGACAAATATTTAGAAAGCTACCTGTATTGAGTATATGCGGGGAACCCTTCAAGGGGCACGAAATTGTTAAACTTTTATCCAAGAATATTTTTTGCACCGAAAACTGTATAGTACAAAAAATAGATATTTTGATGAGCTCTGTATGATTTTAGTTTTAAATATTTTGCAAATTTTTTTATTTTGTAAAATAAATTCAAACCATAATCTTTATGGAGTTTTCATGAATTTACGAACAAATATTCAATTACCATCTAAAGCTGTTACGATATTCGTAATTAGCTTCCCAAAAATCATAAATGTTCAGAAAAATTGGACGAGGAGACTATTTCGTGACTAACTGAATACAGCCACATTACTGACAATCTTTCAGAAGACTTTATTTCTTTCTGTATAAATATTATTATAGGTAAAATTATCTATAGTCAATATATTTTTATAAATAGACTATATTTTACATAGACAGTACGAGGGTGATCCCAGAAGTACCTGGCCCACCAAATAAAACTCAAAAATTTTGGAAAAAAATATATGTATTTTTCAACATAATCTCCTTTCAGCTCTTTATACATTCCTCAGCGATGTTCAATAATTTCCATACACTTTTTGTAATATGAATTGCCAAGCTCCTCATAATAGCCAATAACGGCTGACATCACTTCTTCATTGTTGAAAAATCTTTGAGCAGCCTGCCATTTTTTCAAGTCTTGGAACAGAAAATAATCCGAGCGAGCTAAATGTGTGAGCTGATGCATTGTCTTGATGGAACAACACTTTCTTCTTAGCTAAATGCGGCCGTTTTCACTTTATTTTTTCATTCAAACGTTGCAATAGGTTCGCATAATACTCGCCGTTGATAGTTTTTTCTTTTTCAAGATAGTCAATGAAAATTATCCCACACGCATCTCAAAAAACCGATGCCCTTGTATGCAGATGAACGTTCTTTGCCTTCTTTGGAGCCGGTTCTCCTTTTTGAATCCATTGTTTTGATTGTTCTTTTGTTTCGGTTGTGAAGTGAGGGACCCATGTTTCATCCATGCTTATGAATCGGCGGAAAAATTCGGCTTTATTTTTGCGAAACATTATCCAACACTCAACCAAAACATCTTTACGACGCTGTATTTGTTCCATTGTGAGCAACCGCGGCATCTATATTGCTCATAGCTTTGTCATGTCTAAATTTTCAGTTAATATGCGATATACCGTACTTTTTGAAATGCCTACTATGTCTGCTACCTCGTGCATTTTCAGTCGACGATCATCTAGTACTGCTTTGTGGATTTTCTTCAACACTTTGGAGTCGTCACCTCTTTGGTCAACCACTCTGATGATTGTCTTCGCAGCTCGTACGGCCTCGTTTAAACTTTGCTACCCAATATTTTAATGTTGCAAACTAAGGAGCAGCCTCTCCCAGGGTAGAGTCTAGTTCAGCTTTTATATTGGTGAGGCTGAGACCTTTCAAATAAAAGTATTATATCACATAACGATGACCAATTTTTTCCATGTTTGCAAATTCACTGAAAACGTTCACTATTGATGTCTGCCAAACAAATACTAAATATCATGGTGTTTTCAAATTTGACAAATATGCTTTATAGATTGTGTACTTTCTAATGCAGTGATATTTTTTGAGCAACTACCGCAACGTCTAGGTTAGGGCAGGTAGTTCAGGGGCCTTCCTCATATTTACTTGCTTGATACGTCGATTAGTCTGTCCGGTGAAGCCGAATATGCGAATGCTATTTATCTATATAAAAGAGAATGTATGTCATTCATAAGCGCCAAAAATACTGGATCGATCGCCTTCAAATTTTAACCACGTATTCTATACAGCCAGGATTAGCTATGTTTTGTAAAATTCAACAAAAATAAAATGATGGCAAAATTTGTAGTTATTTTACCAACCACCAATCACAAAAAATGTAAAGTTCTGCACCTATTCTAGACCTCGCTCGTACAACGTGAGTGCGAATGGACAGTTAATAATGGGTGAGAGAGTGAGAGAAAGAAAGAGACAGAGAGAGAGCAGCATAGCATGAACTCATGTGTACTTGCTCTGAGCGTCGTTTGATAAGTCAGTGTAAGATCAGAAAGCTGGCAACACTTAAACATATCGAGGTTATTTTTAATTAGTAGCACCTCTTGGAAAACACATTAAGTTTGAGTCAGATCGGTCTATTACTTTGTGTTTGACATTCGCTTTAATGAGAGAAATCGAGTGGCTGTAAAAAAATGGACGAAAAAGAATTCCATGTATTGATTAAAAATTACTAATTAAAACACAAAGTACTTCAGAAGTCTAAACAAAAGCTTGATAAACATTATGGTGACTCTGTACCTTCGATTAGTGCAGTTTATAAGTGATTTCAAAATTTTCGGAGTAGCCATATGAGCATAAGAGACGTTGAACATTCCGGACACCCTGTTGAGGTCACCACTCCAGAAATCATTAATAAAATTCATAATATGGGAATGACAGAGCAGTGATGGTGCATGAGATAACTGGTGTTGTACGCATGTTCTGTCAACGGGTACATAACATTCTGGATCAACATTTGGATAAGAAGAAACTATTCGCCAGGTGGGTTTCGCGGTTGCTCACGATCGACCAAAAACGAAATCGTATGAGGTGTAAGAATGGTTTGCAGCTATTTCAGCGAACTCCATAGCACTTTATGCTTTCTTTCATTACTTTGGATAGTGATGGGCTCCTGAGACTAAAGAACAGTCTAAACAATGGTTTATCAAGGGGGAGTCTACTTCAAAAAGGCGAAGACAATTCCTTCGGCCGGGAAGGTTATGGTGACTGTCTTTTAGCATTCGCAAGGAATAATCTTTATCGACTATCTGGAAAAAGGTAAAATCATTACAGGTGAATACAATTTATCATTATTGGATCGTTTGAAAACCGAGTTACAAGAAAAACTTCCTCGATTAGCCCACAAAATGTCCTCTTTCATCACGACAACGCATCTGCTCACACCTCAAGAAATATGGTTCCAAATCGTTTCAAATTCCCCCTATTCTCCAGACTTGGTTCCATCGGACTATAATTTATTCTCTAATATAGAGAAATGGCTGACGGGAAAAAGATTTTATTCGAAGGAGGTGATGATTGCAGGAATTAATGGCTATTTTACAGACTTGGACAAATCCTATTATTTGGAAGGGATCAACAAACTAGAGCAGCGTTGGGTGAAGTCTATACGCCTAAAAGGAGACTATGTCGAAAAATAAAAACGATTTATTAAAAAAAAGCAATTTTCATTTTTACATGGACTTATGAAACCACCCTCGTGTAGACGACACCAGTAATATCGGGTAATCCTCATTAATCCCTTTGGTATCTTTTCTATCTCTCTGCTTCTCTCTCTACCTCTCCCCCTCTCTCTCTCTCTCTTTCTCTCTCTCTAGACATAGTATTATATAAAGAGACTTAGAAGATTCTGTGTGTCATTATTGTAGTATAATATATTATAGTATAGACTGTAAGGCCGATAAAAAGATTTTTTAACATAATTATAATAAAACAAATTATAATTTAAGAAAACAGAATCCTCTAAGCCTTTAAGTCAGACTGTCCTTGCTTATGATCACCCCCAAAGAATCTGAAATATAAATTACTACTAAAAATAAAATAAAATTAGATTAAAAATTAAAAACAATAAAAATTATAAAAATAAACATTTCAAGTGATTTATGCGTATTGAACATTTTACAAAAGTATGAAAAAAATTAAGTTTGAATATTTTAGATGATTTGGATTAATAACAAAAAGTATTTTGAAAATAGTAGTACTTTTTACATGGTTCATATATCTAGAGGCATGATATTAAAGGCTTTTTTATAAATTACTGTTTAACTGTTTTATAAAGAAACTGCAAATATACTGAATAAATAATTATGTACTAAAAGCAGAATTTTTATAGAAATCTATTTACAAAGATAAATAAATACTGATATAAAAAATTTAAGTATTTTCATAAAATATTAAATTTTCATGAACCAGGTCAATTTCATAGCTATCAAACATATTTTAAATCTATTCAAAATACATATATCAATCATTTACGCAAAATCAAAATTTGTTTTTTATGGTGCGGTACCATAACTTATAAGTAGTATTTTTCTGCTACCGTCCATAAAATAACAACAAAACACTGGTTATAAGATATGGTAGAACCTTATCAAACAACGTTCTTCTTTGCCTAAAAAAACCGCTCCCTGAATTTTGGAGTATTATTAAATTATCATAGGATGTGCTCGAATTATGAGTAGAAGTACTGGCAAAATCATATTGTTTTATACGTTATCTTATATTTCTATATACCATCGCACCCCTTTTCATTTAATTTTTTTTAAAGTTATTTATGCTATGAGAATTTGCAAGAGAGACTTATTTAGCTACATTGAAACATACATTTTATACATATAGATTTTCTATACAAAGATTGCAATCCTTAAGATATTTTAGTAATCCGTTACATACTTTCATAGTAGATTTATCGAGAATCATGTGGCTTCTAAGGGGCAGTTGAAATTTCTGTTCATTATTTGAACATCATTAACATTCTCCTCATTAAGTCATTCAGAAAATTTCTAAGCTGATTATTAATTATATTTTGGACATTGCCAAAGTATGTGTTCTAAATCTTGTACCTATTCATTATCGCTGCAATTACAATAACGGTTATCTATTATCTTACATTTAGCTAAGGAAGTTACAAAGCTATAATGGTCGTATCGACATCTGTTTAATATTGAAACAACTTCTCTCGGTAACTTCTTATTGAAATACCAGGGCTTTCGCACACTGTTATGGTAGTAACTAAAATATTTAATTCCCATTTATCTACCCGTTTCTTCTAATATTCTGTTAGTATGATCATTAGTAAAGCTATTGAACGTCTCTCGCAAATGTCTAAATGGTATTTTACAACATTGATTCGGTTAAGACCATGAAGATTCCATTGCTAATTTATTGACTTCTTGATTGCCTATTATGCTTCTATGTGATGGAACCTAGTATATTTCTATTTTTTGTTCTTTTATATTTATATATTTCGTTCTTTTATTTATAGAATTTTTTTATTTCTCAATATAATCTCCTCCAAGGCTGATACATTTCTCATAGCGGTGTTCTAGTCGAGTAATTTCATCTCTATAGCCTGATT